>JABUQX010073328.1:20000-30058 GCA_015478945.1 Trachelipus rathkii
GCGTACCATCAGTGACGAAGCGACAAAATATAGTACCGTTTTGTCCTTCCTGCCTGAGGAAGTATCCCTCCGCATTAGGGACTCTATCCCTACTTTATCTGCTTCTTCTACTCCCTACTCTGATCTTCGTACCCTCTTGATCTCCCGCCTGGCCCTTTCTCAGGAGGCCAAGTACGAAGAACTTCTACGTGGCACCTCATTAGGAGATCAGAAGCCTTCTGATCTCCTGGTGCAGATGCTCTCTTTGCTGAGTGGACCCCCTACTACACAGGAGTCAGGTTTTGTCCGCACTCTCTTTATCCAGAAACTGCCCAGAGATGTGCAGTATTTCCTCGCATCGATGGACCCAAAACTTTCTCTTCAGGAGGTTGCAGAGAGAGCCGATGGTCTTATACGCTTCTTCAACTCTAATGCCCCCGCTATTTATACCATCGCTGCTCCTGTCTGTTTCCTCTTCTCCTGCAGCTCAGGCACTTCATTTTCCTCCTGCTTCATTGCCTCTCCCGTCTTCTTCGCTTTCTTCTCCCTATACCTTCTCTTCACCCCCCTCTGTGGTCTCTCCGGTTCCCTCTTCCGCTGCTTCTTCTTCTTCTTCTTATCCAATGTACCCACCCCATACCTCGTGCCCCTGGTATATCTCTAGCGCCTCTCACTACACCTGTTCCTCCCGTTTTTCGAGAATTGAGGCCCGTCTTTCCACTCTGGAACAAGGCATGGCTGATGTGAAGGCAGAGCTGATGTCCATCTCCGCCATGCTTCGGTCTCAAAGGGACTCTCGATCCCGAAACCGCTCCTCTTCAGGTCGCCGTTTCTCTGACCGTTCCCCCACCCCAGGCCCTCAGCAATATACGAACGGTTATTGTTTTTACCACCATAGGTTTGGCCTGCAGGCAAAAAAGTGCAATCACCCATGCACTTTTTCGGGAAACCCCTAGCCAGCGGTCCATAAAGGCGGTGGATCCAGCTGGCCACCCCTCCGTTTGTTCTTCCTCTCCGCCTGCTTCATCTCAGGATGTCCTGCGCATTTTCGACAGGTCTACAAACCTCTTCGACCTTATCGACACCGAAGCCACGTATTCTTTGCTACCTCGAGATGCTACCCAAAAGTCCGCTGTCCCTCTTCCTGACCGGGCTCTTTATGCAGCAAATGGTAGTACCATCCCCGTCTATGGTGAGCGCTTATGAACCTTAGATCTTTCCCTCCGCCGTCAATTCCCTTGGGTTTTCGTGGTTGCTGACGTGACCCAACCCATTCTGGGGGCTGATTTCCTGTCTCAATTCGACCTTATGGTCGATCTAAGAAACAGGAGATTGGTTGACGGTTGTACGTCTCTGACTTCTGCAGGTACCGTAGTTTCTTCTGCTCTCAAAGGCATCTCTGCGGTTGCTCCTTCTTCTGATGCTTCCCCTTCTGCACAATCTTGCAGAAGGATTTTCCGGCGCTGTTGAACCCCTGTTGAACCCCTGTTCTTCGCTCGTTCTCGGCGACTGCCTCTTGATAAGTTCAAGGCAGCCAAGGCGGAGTTCGAGCACATGCTCGAACTTGGTATTGTCCGCCCTTCCAAGAGTTCATGGTCCTCCCCCCTCCACATGGTCCCTAAAGGTGCTTCTGATTGGATGCCAGTGGGAGATTTTAGGGCTCTGAAAGCTTGTACGATACCAGACCGCTACCTTGTCCATCATATCCAGTCGTTCACCTCGAATCTGGCCGGTAAGACCATCTTTTCGAAACTGGATCTTGTAAGAGCCTACCACCAGATTCCGGTTGCAGAAGAGGACATACCGAAGACGGCCATCATCACCCCTTTTGGCCTCTTTGAGAAAATGAATGAGTCAAAGGAGATTTTACTCTCCATCAGCGGGATTAGAACATTGAACTCCGCGTTGCTGAGTAACAATGACCCGGAGCTTTATCCACTAAGCCATCCACGTCCCCAAAAAAGAATGCTTCAAGCGTAGTATTCAAAGCTCCCGGTTTTCTCATCCCATAATTGCTGAGTACTCAAAGGCCTGGCCCCCATTTAATACTTTAATAGTGGATGGTCGCAGCTCAGATGTTCCAAAGGTTCATTAATAACGTCCTTAGAGGTCTCCCTTTCGCCTTCTCCTATCTGGATGACCTCCCCATAGCTTCTTCTTCTCCTGCCGAGCATGAACAACATTTACGTGCCGTCTTTGCCAGGTTGGACGAATGTGGCATGCATCTCAGCCCTTGAAAGTGTGTTTTTGGTGTCCCTTCTCTAAGTTTTCTAGGACACACTGTTTCAGCGGATGGCATTTGTCATCTTGCAAAGCGCGTCAAAGCTATTCGCACCTTCAAAAGGCCTAGCAATCAAAAGCATCTTCGTCAAATCCTCGGTATGCTTAACTTTTACCATCGTTTCTTGAAATTGGGCGCAGATGTTCTTCACCCCCTCACTGCTCTCATCCGCATCCAATCTTTAAATCCTTCTACTTATTCTTTTCTTAGCTTCGATGTTACTTCTCTTTTTACTTCTGTTCCTGTTCATTTTACTCTTGATCTTTTAGAAAAACATTTATTAGAACATAATATCAATCTAAACTATCCATTTCCTCTTATAAAAAAACTTTTTCTTCTTACTCTTGATCACAGCTATTTCAACTTTGATTACCTTTTCTTTAAACAAATTTCGGGCCTCGCTATGGGTTCTCCTCTTTCTCCTATCCTTAGTAACATCTTTATGGAGCTTATTGAACACAACTACATAATCCACCATCCTCTTCTTTCTAATTTTACATGGCTAAGCTATGTAGATGACATTTTCTGTTCTGTCCCTAACAACACCAACATTAAAAGCATTCTACATCTTATAAATAACATTCACCCTTCTATTTCTTTTACACATGAGTTACCTCAAAATTCTTCTTTACCGTTTCTGGACACTTTAATTCCTGGAAAGACTCTAAACATCTTCTATTCTCTGTTTACAGAAAACCAACAGCTTCTTCTTCTTACATTCCTTGGTTTTCTTCTCATACTTTTAACACTAAACTAGCCACTCTCACATCTCTCTATCTTCGTGCTTTCAATATCTGTTCACCTATTAATCTTTCTACAGAAACAAAATATCTTTTTTTCTACATTTTCAAAATTAAAATACCCTCCTTATGTAATAAATTCAGCTTATCACATAACAACAAAAAAGGGCCCCCCCCTAAAAAAATCCAAAAAAAATATTTATAAATAGGTTGAAAAAACCCTCCCCGAACAAAACAAATTTATCATATCTTCCTATTCCGTATAACTTAGATTTCAAAATTAAACAACACCTCCCAAAAAACATTTGCTTCTCCAAAAATAATATAATTCCCCTTAAAAAATTTTTAAAGCCCCCAAAATCCAAATTACACAGTACCCATTGCATTTACAAGAATCCCTATCATGACTGCCAAGATGTCTGCATAGGTGAATCTAATGACTATCATAGAAGAATTTATCAGCATAAATCAGATTTAATCAATGACTCAACTAATTCTGCTTTAACCACTCATCGGTCCGAACATAACCATAAAATCAATATAAAAGAAGCGGCTCCCATTTTATTTTTTGTAATCGCACTAAGAAAAGAAAAATATTAGAGTCAGTAATCATCTACAATTCAAAGAACACAACAGGATTCCTGGAGACATAAGACTGGATGATATTCAGAGTTCTATATTACTTACTTCGAACATTTTGGGGAACTTCAAGAAGAAGGACAGTTAAGAAATAACCAACCAATTTTAAAAAAATAATTTTATTATGTACTCATTAAAATATTCCTTTGTTTTGATTCTGAAGAGGCCTTACGATAATGATGTAAGGCGAAAGCTAAATTATCTTGTGTATATTTTGAAAATAAATTAAAGTTGTTTTAAAGAAATTTTAATTTTATGAAAAGAAAAATTATATAAATGTATTAGTTAATAAAAATATTATACATGCCAAGGGTATTCTACCTACATCATATAGCAGTTTACGTTTTAAGTAAAGTTTTCAGTCTATATATATATAATTGTGTGGGTGTATTTTATATTATATAATATAATATATATATTATATATATATTAATATATATATATGATATATTATTATATATATATATATATATATATATATTCTTCTAGTGTGCGTTAGTGTGATAGGATGTGCTTGATCCAGGGATGGCACGGAAAAGATCAATTGATTTTTTCAACTGATTTTTTAACTTGATTTTTTGCTCCAAAAAATCATGATTTTTTGCTTTTTTTGATTTTTTGCTTTTTTATATATATTTTTTCAAGTTATTTGGAATATTTTAAGTGAATTTACTTCACATAGAATAAAAAAAATTAGAAAAAATAAATCAAATAGCAGGCTACTCTGTTTCAAATTTCTACACTTTTAAAAAGTATCAATCAAAAGATCATGTTTTCAACAACATGTTTCTTTATTTGGTGTAATATATTATCACATTTATTACAAATAACATTTTTTAGTGTTGTTGTTTCATTGTGTCATCAGACTATAAGCCCTATTTAGCTTGAACTCAGATATAGGCGCCTAGGGTTAAAAATAATAACCTATCGAAACTTAAAAAAAAGTTTGTTTACAAATTATAATTCGCGTGACGTCACGAATCTCAAAAAATCCAAAAAATCCAAAAAATCAAAAATTGATTATTTTCTCAAAAAATCCAAAAAATCCCCAACCCTGGCTTGATCGGAGCTCCAATGGGCTGTGTGTAGTTTATATTGTTTTGGTTATTTTTTCTAATTAAGTGTGTTTTGTATATTAAGCGATGCCCTGTTTTAAGTGTTTTTAAACTATTTGTAGGTTCGGAAATTTGGTCTCATTCATGAAATTTTTACTATTTTTATTCGTTTTTTAAATTTTGAATTTTGGAAGCTTTTTTAGTTATGTTAGATACTTATAGTTAGTTTTTAGGATTGGGCAGTTGAAAGCAATTCGTAGTTTAGCTAGTACTAGGTTATGTTTTTTTTTTTGTTTTTTTTTCCTCGACTTCTTTTTAACTTAGATTTTTGGCGTTTACTTATTTGAATATCCGTTATTATAATTTATACAGTTTTTAGTTTCCACTTTTTAGTTGATCAATAGTATTTTTTTCATGCAATTTCTTGAGTGTGTGTGAGTGCGTGAGTGTTTTTGAACTTTCTGGATTATTCATATTTTAGAATTATTTTTACTGTAAATATATGGTTTTAGCGTATTTTTAAAATTCCAGGTTTAAAATTTAGGTTTAGCTTACGAATAACTTTATCTTCGTTTCTCCTTCGGTTTGTTTTTGTCTGTTGTTTCTGTCTGTTGTTCTTTTTTGTTGTTTGTGACTTGTGTGCGTGTATGATGGTGGAGTTTCTCAAGCGCTGGCATTCTAGGGCCTACGGCCCTCGGAGGCGTTAGCAACTCCTGAACTTTGGCTCCGTGGAATCACCTATCTAACTCTAACCTATATCTTTTGCTCTGTCTGAAACCTTAAATTTTCCTAGAAATTTATCCCTAACTCGTTTAATATATCCAACTATAACTTATTTTCACAATTTCGTCTGAAGGGTGATGTATGAGCCTACACAAACATAAACTCCTGTGACTAGTCTTAAAAATCTTGAAACTCCTAACTTCGGTTTTTTTTTACTTAAATCTTTCTTCCTTCTACTACAATAACCTTGTGCTCTGCTACTTGTTCTCCTAACAGAACAGATTTCAAGTCTTTCTGTGAGTATCTCGCAACAGCTCCCAAGACCGTTAATTTTCTCATCTATATTGTGAAGTTTTCTATTTGTTGGATTCAATGTACACAAAACTGAATGGTTGGGGTCCTCTCAAACTGATTTAGGTGGGGAGAAGGCGAATCATCAGTATTCTCAACGATCTGGAGGAACTAATTAAATTAAAGAACCAACACATTCCGGATCGTCCCAACCAATTTTGAACACCTTTGACCTATGTTTCACCACTAGTCCCTTCTCTCTATGAATACAACCACCTTCACTCCTATCGGTAAATCTGCAACAACCTTATATCTCTTATTTTAATATTTCTCTCCAACAGCTCATCCTGCCCTATGCGTTTTTTTTCTGGCACTTTTCGGGCTGACTGGGGGCATTGCGTTGCTTCTACGCTAAACTATAATTGGGGTGACTGCTTTGACTCTGAACGACGCTTCGGCTTCTGGCCGATAAAGTGGGAAGCTTGTAATCGTTGATGGGCATGAGCAGGTTCATTCTTCTTCGACTAAATCTTTTTTTTCCTCCAAAATCCATGGTTCGATCGTGCTTGTCTCTGGCCATTCAGGCTAGAGACAGTTGCGTTATCGTGTGTGGAAAAATTCTCATTCTCCTATCACTTTCGCTAATTTTCATTCAGATAGACATCGTTGCACGGGATACCCTTCGACGAGCAAAGCGGACTTTCATAAACGAAAGTGCACTAACCTCCTTGGGTTCTCGCTACTAACAAATCTTTCTGCCTCTTGCCAAAAACATCTCTAAATAACTTCTGTAAATCATCCCTTTCCTCCTCTTATTCGCTTCTGATGGTTCTGTTTGCTAAATCTCCAACTGAAAAGGCCAATCTCTCGGCCTCCTATTTTCCTCAACTCAACCCTGGACGAGTCTGGCATTCCTCTTCCTCCTCCTTCTCCCTCAGGTGTCCTATGCCTTTTCCTTGATTACATTTGATCGGGTGCAATGGGCTCCTGAAATCTATGAACGTAAGGAAGGAAGTGGCCCGGGTGGCATTCCTCCCCGAGTTTGAGGGAGTGTGCTTCCGTTCTGGCCCTCCTCTCGTTCAACTATAATCTCTATGCCTCAATACTCAGACTTTCCCTCAGTGTTGGAAGCCGAAAATGTCCAAACCTATTCCCGAAAAAAGAAGCCCGCTCTGATCTTCAAAACTATCGCCCTATAGCTCTAACTTGTAATTCTTATCTAAGATCTTTGACAAAACCCTCTCAAACTCTCACTTCTTTAGACCATCGGAATCGTCATTCACTTCTTTCCGATCGCAGTACGGCTTTTCGGAGCTCGAAGGTCTACTGGCGATATCTTTCCTATTTAACCGATTTATGTTCCCGCCCTTAGAACACGGGGAGACTTGCGTGGTGCGCTTGACATATCCAAAGCATTTGACCGGGTATGGCAACGCGTCACTGCTCTCCAAACTCCCCTCCTTTGGGTTTCCTCCTTCCTTTGCTTTACTTATGTTTACCTTTCTTTCGAATCGTCTACAATATCGGCTGTGTGATGGGGCGACTTCTCTTCTTTTTCGTCAATAGTGGGTTCCTCAGGGTTCTATCTTGTCTCCTACTTTATTTCTGCTTTTCTTAATGATCTTCTCACCTGCACATCTACTCTATCCACTCAATATGCCGATGACTCGAACCCTTCATTCTTCAACTAATTTCAATTCTGCTCCCTCTTTACTTCTAAAATTGCCTCTCGTCTTAACCTTTCCGATTCTAATCTCGCTGAATCTGGATAGAATTTCCGGTGGGGTCGTCTCAACCTTGTGAAAATTTTAATTCTTTAAAAACCCAACTTCTACAAATCTCCCTCTCTAAGACACCTTCTAACTTTACTATCTTCTTTCGACGGTACTCTCGTCTTCCTGTTTGACAATATAAACATTTCTGGCCTTAACATAAACAAAAAAATGTCTTGAAACCTCACATCAACATAACGGTTTGCTAGGGCGGCTCCAAAGAAACTGGGAGTTCTGTTTAGACTGCGTGACTTTTTTCCTCTTCTCAGTTGCTCCAGCTATACAAGGGTCTCATCCGCCCTTGTATGGAGTACTGCTCTCCATCTTGGGGGGGCTCTGGTTTCACCTGGCTT
Organism: Trachelipus rathkii; assembly: GCA_015478945.1. Taxonomy (NCBI): domain Eukaryota; kingdom Metazoa; phylum Arthropoda; class Malacostraca; order Isopoda; family Trachelipodidae; genus Trachelipus; species Trachelipus rathkii. The sequence goes on from JABUQX010073328.1 coordinate 27,834, forward strand.
TTGGATAGGGTCGAGTCAAAGCCAAAAGGCTTATAAACTGCCCTGTACTTTCTATTTCACTTGACCCTCTATCTTTGCGGCGCCGCGATGTCTGTGCTTTATCTCTTTTTCTATAGGTACGTAGCGGCATGTGCCTCGAAAGAAAACTTTCCACTCTCAGTACCCCACCTTTACGGTCGCCCACGAAGCACAAGGGGTGCTGTTTCGGCCTGAGTTTTGTGTTGATATTAGTAACTCCAGAATAGTTCGCTGCGTGCTTCCTTCTTTCCTGCCCACCTCTGTTCTGTGGAATCCTCTTCCATCTTCTGTGTTTCCTACTCAATTTATCTCCCTCACCTTAAAGTCTGCGTCTGTGCTCATCTGCGTAATTGCGTTAGATGAATATTTGAGACGTTCAACACCCCCTCCTTGAATAGGGTCTGCCCGTGAGTGCGTCAAGTGTAAAAATATACAATATATATATATATATATATATAATATAATATATATATATATATATATATATAATATTAATATATAGTATATATATATATATATATGATATATATATTTATATTAAATAATATTTATAATAATAATATATATATATATATATATATATATATATTATAATATTATATATATATATAATATACTTATATAATAATATAATATATAAATAAATAAAAAAATAAAAAATATATATATATATATATATATATATATTTATATACTATAATATAATATAATATAAAAGGCCTATAGTAATAATAAGAAACTTCAAATAAAGTTAATATTTATCAAATACATAGTATGAATTTTCTTCAATGTGTAATAGCGTGAGCTTTCGATCTATACGAGATCCTCCTTCAGACGCATTAAGTTGAAAACTAAATATAATTTATAAAAGAAATGTATATTTAAAAAAGTTGTTAAAAATATTATAAAATTAATTAATTGAATTTAGTTATGATTTTTTTTGAAAAAAGGTGTGGTGTTAATTATTTTGTTTAAGGTGGTGTCGAGGGCATATTCTCCTTTTAATTTGTTAAAGTTTGGAAAATTTTGTATGCAAATGGATTCAATAATTTTACGTTGTGTCGGATCTGGTAGTACCTGTAGAATGGTTGTCATGCCATTGATGCTAATGTTGGGATTTAGTAATGTTTTGTAAAAGGTGAGTGCCGAGTTTTGTTAGTCAAGAGAAAGGTTATGTATATGTTGGTATTGGCGTCTACTAAAATCATGTCTCTCCTATGTAGCAAGAATTACAATTAGAACATGGAATTTTGTAGACGCATTGTGAGATGTTATTGAAGGTGTGAGTAGGGGGGTTTAAAAATACGACTTCAAGGCTCACCTGGGGGGACGATCGAAAGGCTCTAGTGGAGATACGGATCGCTTCGTTTTGGATTTAATCTAACAGGTGTAGTAGTGCTGTGGAGGCCTGACCATATACTGCACAGCCATAATACAGTTTCGATCGGATTAGGGCTATGTAAAGACATAAAAGGAACTTGCGATCAGCACCCCAAGATTTTGAGGCAAGATGACGTAACAGGTCAAGGGCGCGATGACAAGTTGTTTTCAGATGCTTAATATGTGGTGCATATGTTAAGTGGTCATCTATGATGAGCCCTAGAAATTTGACCGGTGAAGTTACAGGAATGGACGAGCCATATAAGGTTAGGTTCGCTGGAAGAAGGTGGCAAGTTCTTCTATTCCCTTTTTTCTTAAAAAGCACTGCTGAGGTTTTGGTGGGAGAAAAATGGAAGCCATGGGAGTTACCCCATTGCGAAATATTGTCAATAGCTAATTGAAGTTGCCGTTCGAGAAAAGGCAGCCTGGCACCGGCTATATATAACGCAAGATCATCAACACAGAGAGAAAAATTGACCGTCGCTCCTTTTTCTAGAACGTAGCCCATTATACGAGAGCACAATAGTAGTAACAACCTAAGACACTACACCATGCCGGAACACCTTCTTCAGAGTAAAGTGGCGTGACAGAATAGAAGAGCACCGAACCTGGATGGATCTGTTTGACAAAAGGAATTCAATGAAAAGAGGGAGATGTCCACGGAAAATGAGCGAATGGAGTTTAAGGAGAATCCTAGTTCTCCACGTTGGATCGTAGGCTTTTTCAAGGTCAAAGAAGACACCAAGAACATCCCACCAGTTGAGAAGGCTTCCCGGTTGTCATGGTCTAGTTTTAAAAAGGGGTCCCCGCGATTCGAACGATTTAAG
>JABUQX010073329.1:0-34280 GCA_015478945.1 Trachelipus rathkii
AAGAGCTAGATGTAGTTATACGCAGAGAAATACATAAAGAATGGAAGGAGAAGGGAAGTATAAAGAAAGTAAAAAATTTGAGAGTCGACTACTTATTTAAAAAATAATTTAGCAAAAAATTTTCATAACCTAACTGTGAGGTAAAAGAACCAGAAAGATTATGGTTTACAATATATATTATTTATCTTTATATATTCAAGTATATATTATATATAGAGTTTTACGAAATTATATATTTTTTATTTATCATTATATATTTATATTTATATTTTTTATTTATTTATTTTTTACTATTATACTTTATTTTTATTTTATTTATTTTTTTTTTATGATGAACCAATCCGAGGGATGAAAGTATAATAAAGGCTAAATCACGAGTTTCCTTATAGATTTGATAAGACAATTCAGTATATCAGTATTACTTATCAGGGATAAGAAAATTGAGGATAATGTATATTAACATCCACTAAAACTAATTAAATATTTAATTATATATATTAATATATTATATTTATATATATATATAATAATATATATATATATATATATTAATATATAATATATATATATATATCTAATATATTATCATATATATAATATTTTATCTTAATTAATAGTAATAATATATAAAAATATATAATATATAACATAAATAAATTAAAAATAAAAAATATAAAATTTAATATATACTTATAATATATATAATATTAATAATATAATATATTATTATTATATACTATATAAATTATATATTATATATATATTATATATATATAATATTAATATATATTATATATATATATATACTTATATATATATATAACTATTATATTATTATAATATATATAATTATAATATAAATAATATATTATATAATTTATATTATATAAATTATAATTTAATTATATATATATATATATATATATATTAATATATATATTATATATATAATATATAATATATATATATATTATTATAAATTATTATATATATATTATATATATATATATATATTAATAATATATTATTATAATAATATATATTAAGTATTATATATTATATATATATATATATTATATATAATATAATATATATATATATATTATGAGATTGTCAGTATGAAATTTGAACTTTATCTGTGTGTAACAATAACCCACACCTTATACCTTACCAAATAGCGTAATATGAATGATAACATAAGTATTTATTATTATTATTATTATTATTATTAATTATTATTATAATTTAATTATTATTTCATTATTATTAATTATTAATATTATTATATTAATTATATTATTATTAATTATTATATTATTATTATTTATCTATTATATTATTATTATTATATTATTTAATTTATATTAATTACAATAATAATATATATATTAATATACTATATATATATTAATTATTTTATATATAATATATATTATATATATATATATAATATATAATATATATATATCTATATTATATATAATATATATATATATATATATATAATATATTAATATATATATTAATAATAATATAATATCTATATATATATATATATATATATATATAATATATATATATACTTATTTTACAAATATATAATAACATTATAATATGATAATTATATATATATATTAAATATATAATAATATATAATTAATAAATAATATATATATAATTAAATAATAATAATATAATAAATAATAATATAATAATAATAAATAATAATTATAAAATAATTTAATCTAATATTAAATAATAATAATATATAAATAATAATAAATAATAGTTATATAAATTATTAATAATAATAAAATAATATATAATAAATTTATATATAGATTATATGATATGAGTAATAGTATACACCTATAATATAATCATATCAAAATATATATAAAATATTATCTAATCACTCATTGAATAGTTAATAACATAGAGAATTATACTAAGTATAATGAGATATTATATCTCAAAATATCATAGAAAATCAACATGAGATTAGACCTAATTATATATATATTATTCATTTATTATTCATTTATTATTTTTATTTTATTCATTATAAATATACATTATGAATTAATGGAAAATCGTTGAAACGCGAACTCGAATAAATTATAACATTAAAAAAATAAATATATAATTAATATAAATATTCGAAAAGAAATATTAAATTTCTATTCATATTATATATGATATTAGCAACTTATGACGAGGTCTTTTCTGAGTTTTCATTTTATTTATCCATTCGTTCATCACATTATATTTCACTATTGAATATTTATATGTCATTATTAATTTATTAATAATTGTCTAACTACTATTCTCACCATATATATTTATTGCATTATTCTTTACTTATTATTCAACACTACCCTAATACATTAATAGTATAATTGTACTCATACTATTGTACATGTAAACACTGCACTAATAATAATAAATAATACATTATATCAATAATCATCGCAAAATATATATTGAGACTAATAAAACTCATGTATCTCTGTGGGATTGAGTTAATTTGTGTGGTATTTGATATACTTAAATATATTTCATATTCTAGATAATATGATAGATATCACTAGAATACAAATACCATACCTACAACAATCCAAATACCACAAATTCCATCTTTTCTATATCTCTTCCACAAGACACTATAACTGACTTCATCTGAGTACTCTTCACTATCCAATTAAAATAATAAGAAAGAGGCCAGAGTGCTGAGTAATATACTAATCCAATACATCGAGAGAATATGGAGTCTACCGTAGGCGAGAGAATGTTTTTCGGTTATTGCACTCCGAGGAATTACATTCAGTCCTGCCAATTTAGGTAACCGAAAACATTACTTAACATATCCACTTCACAATGAAGCAACTATGTAAAAACTTCAAATACCTTACCATGCTCAAATTATTGACACACTGATATGTCACAATTATCTAAATGATAATTATACACAGAATACATAAATAATAAGTTGCTAAAAGAATAAATCAAGTGAGACTATATCTAAATAATAATAACAATAAACAAATTAACATCAAATCTAAATATTCAGAGTCAATAAACAATTCACACGACATATATCTATATACACATATTCGTTCTATTCAATACTTAAAAGATATTTACATCATACATTAATTATAATTTCTATGTTATTATTTCATACAATTTGAATATAATAATTAAGTAAAAAAATCATTAATAATATATAATATAATCTATATCGAATATTTTATTAATACTTATATACTATATGTACACTAATTCATGTCTTGATAATTACTTATACTTAAATTCCGTTATCATAGTCCGATACTATTGATTATTATATGTCATTGAGCTTTTATACACGACTATATTCGGAAGATAAGAATCAGAATCTACTGTTATATCTATGTGTGTCGTTTTAGACATTCGAAATGAAGAGAGAGCATATACTTCACGAGTATTAATTTAATACCAATGGACAAAAGCTTTAATATCTAATATACATACACACATTCTATATATAAATATATAAACTCCTCCAAACAATTCTTCAATCTATTCACAAAAAAAGCAATAATTTTTGATCTTCGTGAGTATCATGTACAAATGCGGTGTACTTAATATTGCAACACAATGTAATGTCCTCTTTGAGACCCGTTATGGTTTAAATGTGAGAATTATATGCTCTATTGATAGTTTAAAAATGGGTTATATGATAGCCACCATATTAAATTCATATTAATATTCTAAAAATTCATAGATTGTACCACTAATAAAATCTAGAAATTATATAATACTGATAATTATATTAAATAATATATTAACTCTTAAAAAATATAAACAGTATATAGTTAATTAATATATTACCATTTTAACTTGCAACACTTACCAATATCCAGTAGATACATAAATATGATTATAAGCTATGTGTCTCCGTTCTACTATATGAACCTAAATCCATTTCCCATCATCATTATTCCTTTGTTATATTCTTGCAGTTCAGATACTACAATAATCACATACAGATACATATTAAAATATATAAAATTCTAAAGCCTCAATATGGATAATAATGAATCTAACACGGAACCTTCATAATTTGAGTTATTCTCATGGTATTAAACTATATTGAATCATCCAATAATAATTAACAGCTGTGTTAATAAATGATAAAAGTTAGTGGTTTCAATACATAATAATATCAATATTATATAATACTAGAATTTTAGTATTAACATAATAACTTAACTTGAACTTTATGAATACTATTAATAATAATAATTATTATCAACACTACAATAACATAAGAATATAATTCTGATTTGAAACTATACAGATGAAATATATTAATTACATAGATTTATTACATTTTATAATATAATAATAATAATAACTCTATGAAATTAATTTAATAATAATAATAATTATATAACTATATGATATAACTATGATAACATGATATAACTTATTAGTTTCTTTTTAACCAGTATTAATTAGAAAATTGGAATAAATATAGTCTGAGAATAGATCGAGATCACTTATCAGAATAACAATAACTTATAACAACTACACTCACTAATAAACTATCTAATACTACAGTATCAAGAATCTAAAGACTATACTGATAACTATATATAAGTTCGATTAATGATATTAACTGAATTCATACATTTAAAATACATATAATTGGTAGATTAATATGAAAATCAAATATTACACATATAATAAACACAATATATTGAACAGATGTATTCGATATTTATCAACAACTATATTTACGACTCTCTATAAGATTATATATTAATAGAGTTGGTCATATAGAGTGAGGTACTTATCGACTAGCCCAATCAATACAATCCTCAAGGCACTTCTCTAACAATAACAAATCAACAATTCCAATAATTAATTCTAATCACGTCAAAGAGATAACTGAATATATACATTACACATATTATATAATATTACATTATCTGTTGTGGTGTCAGAGTTAACATATCATCAATCGATATATTATTAATATGATAATTAATGATAATTCACATAAAAATTATATGTACACAATCAATAATAATATTACATATTATGAAGAGATTAGATCCTATCGAAACTACATGATTTCAGAACATAACACTAAGTTATATAACTCAATTATACCATACTAATATAATCAAAATCCCTAAATTGAATCAATAATAAGAAATAACTTAAATACTAGCTTATTTTCGACTCTACTAGAAGTGCTTCATACAATTGTATACTCTACATCTGAGATAATAATGATTCCAAGTGAGTCAAAAATAGATTATATATATAACCACTAATAATTATAATTTATATATTATAATAAACTATATAATAATAAATAAATATATAATAATAATTAGATTATTATGACTAAGTATATTTAATCATTTACACAACAAATAACCTTAAATACATAATAACTAAATACAAAATAATCACAATCTCATAATCACACACACATAAACAACATATCCTAATATATTCAAATAAATATAATAATATATAATGAATTAATAATATATTAATCATAACCATAATAATAATCAATAAAATAATAATAATATAATAATAATAATATAAAATTAATATAATAAATAATAATAATATTAATAATTGTAACTAGTAACTAATATAGAATAATAATAATGTACACCTTAGTAGTAGTAAGTGAATTGTAACGGTCCGATCTGGGAATTTAAGTAGGTTAAATCGCTGAGTCTACGACTTCCATCTATCACATTTATAAATATTTTATATATTAGGTAAATTATAACGTTTTAACTATATTAATAAAAAGTTTGGTATAGAGTTTTCGAGAGTGTATTAATTCACGAGAGCAAGAGTTTGTAAATAGTATTTTAAGCTGTCATTTTTTTCAAAAAATTTGAAAGTGGCTTTTTTTTATGTCTACAGAAGGGAGGGTTTCTGTAAGTATTATTTCTTAGGTTTATTTATGATTTTCTACGCGCCTTGCTTTTAGTTTGGAATGTTAAATTCATTGCTAGCAGAAGTCACTATGAATTTATAGTTATATGTGAATTAATGTTTTATGATTATCATTCATTTCAGGACGTGTAATATATTTATTAAGAAGTCTTATAAACTGCAATATCTTAAGGCTTTGAGATATTAATGAGTATGTTACTGTATCAGGCTGTATAAAGTCTCTTGTATTTAGCTAATCGATGACGAATTGAAATCGCTTCTGTGTTACTAAATATATATAACAGGTGAATTTACTGGAGTTTTACTATTGATTGATCCTATGATTAAGATAGTGAGTCAGACAGTGAAAGTAAGTGAGGGTTGATATATTAAGTGATAATAGTATAATTTTATTTCCTAGTACAATTTAAGTGGTACAAAATTTATACTTATAATTTATTATTAGCATATACAGTATTATCTCGACAGTCTACTAACTAGGTTGTTAATATGTTCTTTTAAATGTCAGTAATATATTCTATTCAGAATTGTTATAATCCACAGATATTTATTAGTACATTTGCGCCTTATATCAGTAATTCTTACATTGATATTATTATTAATATTTAAAGTTATAATTGGTTTGTTATATGATATTTTAAAATTAATAATAATAGTTATTATTTAAATTTTAAAGATAGCTTATTAGCATCTATCTATTATTATTTACCAATTATATTTTTATTAATGTGTCAGTTTGATCACTTTACGATGATATAGTAGAGAATCTTACGGTTCGACTTTATTTATGGTTCATTCATTAGTTGTAGCAAAGGGTAAAGGTATCTCGTTCATGTTCTAGAGACGCACGTTTCTGTGTAATATTGCTCGTATATGTAAGTAATAGATTGATCAGAATCATTGTATAGTAATAATAAGTCAAATAAAAACGGTGAGTGTGACGCATAGTATAGGAAGGCGGAACCTGCGGAGTAAGAACGGTTGCACGATTGGTTTTCATTCGTGTCTTGACGTAGTTGTGCAGTTCAATGAAATTTTACGTTATTGACCATAGTCCGTATCTGCAGTATATACGGTATACTTCTAAATATGCACATTGGAGTAAGTTAAATCTGGCGCCCATTATATTCAGGCCCAGTTTAATAATTTTACTTCTAGTCAGGTAATAAAAGATGTCAATTCTCGAGGGGAGAGTCTACAAAGTCTTTTTTGTGAAATCTAATATACCATTTAATGCTAGGAGGAGTTTTGTTCGTTAATCTGTTAATCTTGATATCACAGTTTTTAAGGGTAAGTCAATCATGAGGGCAATTTACTAAGTCAGATTGTGAATACGTTCCTATTACTTAAACACTATCACTACAAAGTATGATGGAATACATATAAGAATAATAAACCTAATCGCGTCTCTAGATATTATAATCGACGAAATATGACATTGTCACAGATCACACTCATTTGAATATACTAACTTTCACTCAAATATATTAGAACTGACAGCGTATGCAGTATATTCTGTTAATGATATCACATTTTTAAGTGGTAAAAATGTAAACGATAGGAAATTTAACATCGTGTCTCTTTTCTTACGGTTAATACCTTTTTTTCCTCTGTTTCGGTTCTTTAAATAAGATTTTTTTCATTTCGGAGTCTTCTCGCTTCTCGGTAGCTGCCAGACGTACAATGCTTTACAAAGTACGACTTTTATTAAATATTAGGGCAATTCACTTTTGCTTTGTGTCTTTGATATGTAATTTTTGAAGAGTAAATTCTCTTGTAATAATGACTCTCTCTATTGAATCTAATAGTGCCTCATTTAGAGAGGCTGAGCTATTATTTGTCGGTATGCGAGTTATAGTAGATGTGTAATTTGGGATAGAAATGAACAACAATTCAATAAACATATATATAATAGTTATCTTTAATTCCGGCAGATTGAAATAAAGTTAATATTTTTTTGTACCATGTCACGAGCGCATCAGAGTGATGGAAATTAAAGGAAAAATGAGAACTCCGTAAGTCTGGGAGAAAAGTTTCATATGATTTTGACAAGGGGGATTGTCTCATCAATGATTTGCTTACCGACGTTTTAAAAGTATTCGTTTAGTCCGTCTGCGATCTTATTTTGGTTGTTTGTTAACTGATTGTTTAAATTCAGTTCTTTTATACATTGTGAGTTTTTTTTGTTATTGTTGATTAATTTATTGATTAAACCCCAAGTGGCCTTCGAACCTTTGTTGCAATCCTGAAATTTTGTTAGAGTATGATGTTTTTCATCTTGCTTTTCTTAAGAACTGCCTTTTAATTAGTTTATCATTAATGTAGATGAAGTATAATAATTATTCATAAATTTTGTTATTAAAGATTTAATGCTACATTGAAGTTTATGTTTTTGAGTTGATAGAGTTTAGCAAAGCTGGTGTGATCTTTTATGGGTTTGAATTCTTTTGAGAGCAGAGAAACTTCGTTTTGATGTTTAATAGGGAATTAGATTTAGTTATATACGTAGCTATATATATATTTATGTATGTTATATGAACGAGTTGAATTTTTTCGTCGATGCCCTAGTATCTATATATATATATAAATGTTCCTAAATGGATAAAACTATGAACAGTAGTTTGAATAGTATTTCTAATTCATTTTGTTTTATGTATTTCAGCCTTATGATGTTCTTCAACTACATCTGCCTGTTCCCAAAATAAGAAATTTTTGAGTTTTTATTAATATCATTTTTATGCAAGCATGGAAGAAAGGAAAGAGTGCATATCACTTTTTATATTACGAAGGTTATTTTAAATAACGAGGTTCCAGTTTATGTATTCCCTACTACCAGATATGTAACTAATAAGTATCGAACGGAGATCTACTTTTGACAGTTTGTATTGAGACCGTGTAGGTATATATAAGCGTTTATAATGTATAATTATGACGAAACCGTGTTTGTAATCATATAATGATTTGAGAGAGATGTATTGCCTGATTTGTAATGTATTCTCGTTGAGGAGATCAATGTTTGAATAAATCACTCACCGCAATTATTACTTATTAAGTTTTAAGAGAAAGTGGTGTTTTTGAATATACGTTCTTTAAAGGGCATTTTATTGAACTTCACTGTTTTATAGATGTAATTTGGGGGTACTATAGACTCCATTTAACAATAATTTATTTATATCACTCTCAGATTTTATTTGAGAACGTACTTAAGTTCTTAGTTGTGCACTCTTATTGTGTGAGATTATGACCGTAGATATGATAACTACATGTAAAGAATTATCGATAGCCGCTGGATTGTATTTATCATGGATGATAAATCGCGCCATCTCATCTTTTTTAAAAATTGCGTTAGAAACTTTTGAACTACCTAACTCCACCCAGTTTGTTAGATTCGAAATGCATGTGTACTATACAATGTTGACCTCCACATTTTACGCCTCAAAGAACTCCGTAAGAGGATTATACACCACTTCCTGCTATTCCGTATGGCAATTGTTAGTTCATTCAGAAATGTTTCGGTAAGTACTATGCAGTCAATTATGACATGAATCTCCAATACTGTACCATTAGAAAATATGTTCAAGAAAAAAAGTGTTATCAGTTGAAGTAACATGTCATAAGAGCGGACTTACAGATGTTGATTTGTGGGAAAGAGAGAGAGTTGAGGACTTTCATAGTTCAGGTGTCTTGTATTGATTAGTTATTCTAACATTTAATGTACTGGATATAGATATAATTTCATAAGGCCTAACTGTGAAAATTATAGTTTTGACGAGTGAAACACATCAGAGTTAGGTACTTTTCCAGTTGAACATTGTATTATATATATATATCTACGTACAATATATACTAACCTATAACTCCACTATTCTTACTTAATATCTACTACCACTGAACCCATCCATTAATAACTACTACTAAATATTATAATAAATAATAATTAATTAATAATAATATAATAATAAACAATAAATATAATTAGTAATAAATAAGTATTTAATAAAATAATAATAATAATATAATACTAATAATAATAATAATTAATTAATATATAATTAATAATAATAATAATAATTATAATAATAATAATAACAAAAATTAAAAAAAAATCCTAAAAATGATAAATTTAAAGTATTTAATAAGTTTTCTATTTGGATCATAATGGCGCTAAAATTGGGCAAATTATTATTATGTATATATACATAAATATAACATATAAATGAGCCCCAAGGTGATTAATGTCCAATATCTGCGACGGGTTCGCCTGTTCGAGATTAATTCTTGACTAACGATTGTTAGAGAGCAATTTTGATATATTGAAAGAAGATTAATATTATTGGAGTATTGTACAATATGGGTCAATTGTGAGAATTTAAGTTTTGTAGGAATCATTATAATTAATCGTCACTTATATAATTTTAATTGAATAATTATAAAACAATTTAATTAAAGATAGACATATAGATTAGATAGATAGATAAGTATAGAATAGATTAAGATTAAGATAGAATATGATTAAATTATATGAAGATAGTAGAGATTAGATAATATGAAAATAGATAGTTAACGAATAGATTATAGATATGATAGATAGATAGATAGATAGATAGTAGTGTGTGGTATGAGAGAGAAGAGAGGATGAATATGAGAAGAGAGAGTGAGTGAGAGATAAAAGAGTGAGAGAGAGGGTTGATAGAAGAGCAGAAGAGGAGAATTTAAGACACGAGAGATGACTAACCAGTTACGTAGATAGGAGTGACGATGCAGAAGAAGAAGAGCAGGAGATGAAGCAGAGAGAAAAGGAGAAGAGAGCGAGAGAAGTGTTGGATTGTGAGATAAAGAGAACAGAGAAGTAACTGAATAGATCGAGAGAGAAGTAAAGTATGAAGAGAGAGAGGATAACAGCTCGAGTAATGAGAAGTTATGTAGGAAAAATGACACGAGAAATGTAGTTGTATGTTATGTAATGAGTATTATGAGAGATGTATAATATAGTTATATGTTTTAGAATATGAGCAGTGTGCTTTGTGTAGAGTTGTCGTAAAGTGAGTGTACAAGGAAGAAGAGCAGAGAATGTGAACAGTAGATGTTTATGAGAGAGTGAAAGACGAGAGGGCGTAGATGAAATAATATGAAAAGAAAAAGAAGAGGAGATGTAGAGTTATTATAGATTAAGATAAAAGAGAAGTAGAGACCCGAGACCGGGGTAAGAGAGAAGAGGTAGTGTACCGCAAAAGTGTGTGTAGTGAGAGAGAGAGAAGTCCGGGAGTAGCTTGCCAGAGATCGGGCAAGTCAGACGAGGGCGAGCTGACAAGGGAGAGAGAGGAGTGACGAGAAAGGTTATCACGTGTGTCCGTTTTGAAAGAGAGAGAACCGGGAGAGGAGAGACAACCAAGAGGATCGCACCCGCGACGATTGATGAGTGATTGAGTGGACGAGGACGACCGGGAGGGGATTGTCTTCGCCGCTGAGCCATAGAACAGGGGAGTGAGTGGAGAGAAGCGGTATGCTCTCACCCGGTGTCGCAGTACTGGTCCCACCGTGGCCGCTATGCGAGGGCAGCACCGTAGGAAAGTAAGTACTGTTTACGACGGATTCATGATAGTTGTTTGATTAGTTTGTGCTTGTCTAGCTAAGCACGTAGGATGTTAGAGTGAGAGAGGAGAGAAGCAGTGAGTGAAGTAGAGTAGAGAGAGAGAAGATAGAGAGAGTGAAAAAAAAGAAAAAAGTTAAAGTATATGTTATTGTATATTTATGATGCATATATGGATGCCACAGGAGATATGCTGCATGTGATGCAGCACGAATGTCAGATTGAGATAAGATGGCATATACATCGTTTTCGGAGTTGATGTGGCATTTGTTACCAAATTTAAATGAGATCTTCACAGAGAGACCGGGTTCACGGGAGAGACGTATGCTAGAGGTATGTATGGAGAGCTAAATATGAAGAGAGATGAGGTTAAGTGCGTGTTAAGGTGTTAATATTAAGTAGTGTGTTGTTGAAGATGAGAGAGAGAGCATAGAGTCAGAGAGTACGATAGAGCAGAATCCTTAATATAATAATAATAATGATAATAAAAATAATAATATAAATAATATAAATATAACTAATAATAATATCATAATAATAATAATAATAATAATAATAATAATAATATAATACATATAATATAATTAAATATAATATTATAATCAATACAATAACAATAACGAATTATTATTCACAAATAATATTAAATGAAATATCCGATGTGAGACTTAAAAATTAGATATAGAAATAATAAAATACGCATGATAATAATAAATATAATAATAATAATTAACTAATAAATTAAATAATAATAATAATAATATAATAATAATAATAATAAATAAATTATAAATAATATAATAATATATAATAATTAAATAAATAATAATAATATATAATATCTTATATATATATATAATATAATGTAAATGTTATAATATAATTTTTTTATATAAATATATAAACTCACGATCACACTACTTATACATTTTTTTATAACCAATAGTATGGAGAAATCATTACAGTTTGTATATTACATAATTTAGTCCAATTCCGTGTCACGAGTCTATATATTAATTTTATTATTTGGTTAAGCGCTTCTGTCCTCAAACCTCTTCGCATGGTTAGAGATAGAATCTCAAGTTTTTTCAACTCTCTTTTTCTATTTATATTCATATATCATTATTCAATGAGAGTACTTTGCACCAGGAATTGATATCACCTTGTTTTTGAATCTCTTTTTATAATTATTAGGAGCCGCTCTTAAAATGAATAATTCTCTCTTTAAGCGACGTAACAAAATCTCTCCAATGAATCACAACTTAAATGGTTGTTTATATGATACTTTAGAATGCTGTGTATAAATATTCGCGAAATCCACTATAAGCATTCGCGATAGTATTTATAAAATCTTAATTTTTTAATTAGTTTGCCAGGAATGGTTTAATATTCTAAAAAATCTCATCTAGATAAATAAATATGATTACATGTAAATAAAATATTCACTAAATTAATTTAATAATAACACATTTAGAAAATTAATAATATAGCAACTGTCTGGAGCCTCCCTGGAGTGCTTGAAGAGACAAAATACGATAACATTGAGGATACGCCAGCATAATTATCTCAGAATTAACGTGTGTATCATTCGACTATTCCTTCACAATCATAGACTTGAATCATAAAATAATTATACGATTCTATGTATTAACGTAATATGAAATAGGTCGATATACAATATAATAATAATAATAAGAATGAATAATAAAATAAGATAAATTAAATAATAAATAATAATTAATAATTATTAATATAAATAATATTATAATACAATAATAATAAAATTACATGGGTATTTGTAATTAAAATTAAAATTATATTATTATTAAATAATTAAATAGAGCTTTATATATAATAATAAGCGAGATAAATATTATAATGGACTAGGAAGTTGTAATTTATATGGAAAAATAAAATCATTAACTAATAGAAGTGATACTATTGGAAGTTAATTTAGAGATCAAAAATAATAAATAGAATCCCCAAATTATATAAAATTTGACCACTTATTGACATCATAGAAAGATAACATATAAATAAGTAAGAGACTTATATATTTACTTTTGACTCCGAGGATATCTAATAACATAAAAATTTACATCAATAATAATAAACATATTTAAATACTAAAAATAAAATAAATTAAAGTAGCAAGAAAAGGAAGGATGAAAAATTAGATAACACAGAAGTGATAAAAAATTCCATATCACAGAGCTACCTGTAAAGAATAATATAAGAACATCTAAATAAATATATTACTAATAATAAATAATAATATAATAAATATATAATAATAATTAAATAATTAATATAATAATTAAATATAATAAATTAATAATATATTAATAAATAATAAAAATTACTTCAATCATATAATTGTTAAATAAAAAATTTAATTAAATAATTAAATTATAAAAAGAATAATATAAATATACATAATAAATAATGTAATAATATAATTAATGATAATTATATAAAATAATATAATAATAATTAATATATATATATATATATATATTATATGCTAAAAAATGAATAATTTTTATTATATTTTTATTTTGGTCACTCACTTAATAATAGAGCTAAAATGTAGAAAAGCGAACTAATCGATGTGTAAACATAAAATCATGCACTAACTACATAACTCCAAAAAGAACTCAGTTTACACTACATGATTAATAATAATAATTATATAATAATGATATAATTATTAATAATTATAATTAATATAATTATAAAAAATAATTAAATAATAAATATAACTAATATAATAATAATAATAATAATAATAATTATAATATAATTAAAATTAAAAAATAAATAACCATATGTTAAAATTTAAAGAACAATAATGTAATAAAAAAAAAAAAGATAAGAGTATAATAAGAAATAACATACAGATTAATTATGTGAAAGATAATTATTTCAAATGGTAATTAATAAATTATATAGTCTGAAACGGTAATAAATTATTGTCTTTATTTGAAATCAATAATTAGAAAATTAATAATTGAATAACATAAATATTTTAAATTATAAACTAACAGTATTTATATATAATATTTATAATAAATAATAATACATAAATAATCATAATATTAAATATAATAATAAATATAATTATAAATAAATAATTAAATAATATAATATAATAATAGTATGAATACAATTTTTATAATAAAAAATTAAATTAAATAATAGTAGTAATAAACTTTTAATAATATAATAACAATAAAATAATTAATAATTAAGTTAAATAATTTAATAATTAAATTAAATATGATAATAATACATAATATAAAATAGTAATAATTAGTAATAATAATATTATAATAATATATAATATAATAATATAATAAATAATAATAATTAACATAATAATTAAATATATAATAATTGAATGATAATAATATATAAAAATAATCATTAAATATATAAAATAATTAATAATTATCATATAATTAATATATATATATAAATTAAATAATAATTAAATGAATTTGAAATGATAATGAGAGTCTACAGAAATAAGATTTTTATCACTCTTCATTACAGCGTGGATATCGAACACTGGTAACCTCGGTTATGCTGAGAGAGGTATACAATATAGACCGGCGCTACTTATCCTAACTAAGTCACTTACCTACGTCCTCACCAATAAAAGAACGCTTTACAACGTAGTATTCAAAGCCAATTTATCACCGTATTCTTATTACTCATTCCATAATAAAATTATATTAATATATAATATATAATTAATATAATCAATAATAATAATATAATAATTAATAATAATTAATAGATTAATTACTAATAATACATAATATAAGTAATAATAAAATTATAATAATATATTAAATAATAATAATGAATAAATATAAAATAACTATAATAATAATTAAACTTATTATAATTTATAAGTAATCTAAATATAATATAAATAATATATATAATGTATATAATAAAGTAATCATATAAATATAAATAAATTAAATATTAATAAATTATTATATTAATTTAATATTTATACTATTTTATAATTATTAATTTAATTATATATATTAATTACTTATATCTATTATTATTATTTATATAGTATTTATTTTAATTATTTAATTTAATTTATTAATAATCTTAAATAATAATAATAATATAATAATAATAATAAATAATAATTAAATAAATAATAATATAATAATAATATATAATAATAATAATAAATATATAATTAAATAATAATTAATTAAGAATATGATAAGGATAGGATGAAGTGAATGTATATAAGGAGGAGAATTGATAGAAAGAAGAGGTAAATTAATAAATAAAAATTTAATAAAAAGTAGAGATGAAGTGGGATAAAGGAGGGGAAGAAAAAAAGACGAAGAAGAAAGCAGAATGTAAGTTAGGAATGATAGACGTAGTAGTAAAGAAGAAAAATATAAAAGAAGATATAGATAAGAATGAAGATAGAAAGAAAGTCAAGTTGTAAATTTTGTTCATAATTTCCATACGAGGCAAACGCAGTTTTTAGGGAGGGGTAAAGATGAAGAAGGAAGATCTGAGACAACGATAGACATTGTAAGTTTATCAAAACTATACGCCACAATATATGTATAGATGCGAACAAACACTGTAATTATACGTCTTAGTAGAAATCTGTATACAAAGTTTATACAAGATAAAATATGGAAAAGACGAGAGTGAATAAGAATGAAAAGAAAGCGACACAAAGCAGTATCATGACAGAAGAAAGAAAGAAGCAACTGTATATGATAAGAAAAACGATAATAAAGATAAGAGGTATCGATGATAGTTATATAAGCTAGACATAGACATGAAGAACATTAGTAGCTACATAGAAGATATATTCGAATAGATATAAGAATAAAATTAAATCTTTTAGCTAAGCGCAGAGAAACAGAAGAAAAGTATATGCACAGACAATTTGTTTAAAGACACGAAAAGAGAACACTCATCGAGGGCTCTATATAGATATCTCTACGAGAGCTAAGGAATTTCCTACAGCACATTATCAAAAATCAGGTGATTCTGTGGAGTTAGTCTTGACCTTGTTTTCATCTTTCTTTTATTTCTAAAATGACAAAGATAAACAAAAATTATTGCGAGTTTGTGTTAATATTTCTCAATCTTTATTGTATTCATCTTTTTTTACGAAAAACAACAAATATCATTTTATTCAGTTAAAAGGAGTTCATATGGAAGCTTGGGCTGTTATGTATTACATCATGCATTTGTAAGTAATTGCTAAATTTTATTCATGGTACGATAAATATATCATAATAAAAAATGTTTTCTTGAATGTTCACAACTCATTAGGGTAAGCGTTTGTAGTGTCATGGATACCAGTATGAGAAAGTACTTATCGAATATATCTCTTCTTATTACTTACGATCTATCTATGTGAGAGCTGTACATGAATTATATGTATAAAGTTCTCTCTGCTTGTCAAAGGAAAGTGGTCTTCCGCTCTCTTTGTTGTAGTATCATCAATTCTCATTATCGTTGCTCTATTCTTTACTCATCATGTAGATGTTTATTTTTACTTCATGAAAAAGACGAAAATCTAATGACTTTCGCTCTAACTCCAAACTCGCTTCCTCCCTCTCTACATCCTCTCAGTTCTTCTCTTGCGGTCATTCCTCGACATATCACTCTAATCATACTATTCTACTCTTCTTCAAATCTCTTCATCAGGATAATGTTGACAATAACACACTTCTGTCACTCCTCCTCTTCCCTCCCTCCTCCCCCCCCCCCCCCCCCCGCCCCCCCCTCCCCCCCCCAGCGCCCATGTTATTCCTCAGCCCCACCCTCTGGACACAGTGCACAAACTCATCTAAAGATCAATCTTTCATGCATTCCCTACTCTAGTCAAAATCTTTTTTAACAATCATTTCTTTCCCTTCTCTTATTCTCTCTCTA
Organism: Trachelipus rathkii; assembly: GCA_015478945.1. NCBI lineage: Eukaryota > Metazoa > Arthropoda > Malacostraca > Isopoda > Trachelipodidae > Trachelipus > Trachelipus rathkii. The sequence goes on from JABUQX010073329.1 coordinate 17,510, forward strand.
CCATTCATTTGCACTACAAACTATTGGCTGCTCTCTCCTCCTCAATTTATCGTGATTCCCTTTCTATGTTAAAGTGATTCTTTATCTATGAGTTGCTTTACCACAGGTGTCCAATGTTAAATATAATTGTAATAAATATATGATGTATAGTTACTGTATCAATATATACACTTTCCAAAATAGATCTCATTTGCATATATAAATATTAATATAATATAATATAATATATATATATTAATATATAATATATATATATTATATATATATATATAATATATATATATAATATATATATAATGGTATATATATATATACTTATTATAATAATTATATATATATATATATATATATTATATAATATATATATATATATATATATTTAAAGTTAAATAAAAAATTTATGTTCAGAATAAATATCTATTCTAAGTAATTCAGGTAGCTAGTAGTTCGGATATGAATACTAGTTCACTATAAGATCAGGCGAAGTGTACGGAGATAGATCGATGATACGGCGTCTGTATTGTTAATTTATACACTCTATAATTATATATATGATAATATATATATATATATTAATATATATATATATATATATATATATATATATATATATATATATATTAATATATATATTATTATATATATTATATTAATAATATTATATATATAATATATTATAAATTAATATATATATTAATATATTATAATATATATTATAATATTAGAATATTAATATCTATATATAAATTAGTTAATATATGTTTAATATTTGTATAAGGTAACCTTATGTATGGGACTTTTTGAACTCGTGTGTGTGCGTATTGGTTACATATATATAATAATTATATAGTATATTATATTAATATATTAATATATATATATATTAATATATATATATTATATATAATATATATATTATATATATATTAATTAATTATTAATATTATCATAAATTATTTAAATATATATATATATATAATATATATAATTATATATTAATATTATTATAATATTAATCAATATATATATTAGTGTGATGTGGTGTGTGTGTAGGTGTTGATGTATATATGTGTCGTGATTGTAAGTTATGTATTCTACAGCTTTTGGTGAATTGAGTAATAAGAAATTATTATAGGTAATAAGAAGGACAAGTAAAGGTGGAAGGAAAATAGATATTTAATAAAATAAAATAACTTTGACATTATTTATTTATTATTATTATATATTATTATTTAATATTATATATATTATTTTAATATTAAATTAGAATTATTAGTGACTATTATTTACATTAGTATAAATTATTATTGACTTTATTTATTACAATTATTATTTTATTATATATTCTCATTTTCAAGTCCTTTAATTAGTTATGATTTTAATAAAGAATATTTCAAAAAATAAAAAAGAAATGGAATAAATAAATAGAGTAATAATATAATAAAGATAAATAAAAAATAAAATAAGTAAAACAGAATCATATATATGTTATCATTAAGAAAGTGAGCATTGGCATGACATCATATTTTTGGTTCTGTCATTCCATATGATTGCGTGGTAGCTATATCAAAGATTTATTTTTGGCTTTTTTGTGTTAAAAACAAGTTGATCTGATCGATGGTTGTGCAGTACAGTAGTAAATGCACATTATTGGAATCCAATATGCTCTAACAATTCAAGATAGTGTTTGCAAAGAATGCGATCAATACACACAAGTATAATACATATAATCTCTTTTATCAAAAAGCAAGTTAAATAATGATTAATTTATTTAATAGATTACCTTATTAATTCTTATAGATAATCATACATTTATCTGAGTGTGCATAGTTTATTTTATGTAAGAACTTAAAATAATAATTATAATATAAGGTTTTTATATATATATATCAAAAACTACCTAATAGGTAATTTTGTAAAACTTTCATTTTATATATCTTGTATATCAAATCTGGGTAAAAAAATATGTTGTTCCTATACCATATAAGGTCAAATGTAACTAGATAGTAATAACTATATCACTACTTCCTCTATTCTAATTTATGTGAGATATTATTACTATTAAAAGTGGTTATAATAATCTGTTTTCATGATGTAACACTAGTGGTAGACGTTTTGACTGTTGTTGTGGTAGTATAAGTAATATAATAAGTGATGAATGAACGCATTAGTTGAGTTTCGTGTGGTGCGTCGAAGAAAGTTACTCATAGAATGTAGTGAATTAATATCTCTAGAGAGTAGATATAGATGGTTTTGGATCTTATAGGTGTTGAAGGATGTGACAAATGGAATAATGGCACTGGAGTTGTATTAGGGTGGTGTTTTGGTTTAAGCGGCATGCCTCATAGTATGGCTAGCGTGGTGTTGTGGAATAAAACGACCTGTCTGGGTGATGATAGCCTAAAAGTATGAGAGAGAGAGATTGTGCTAGGGTTCTAATAAGAGTGTAAAGGGCTGAAGTCAAAAGTAGAAGTTGATTTGGAGTTTTGTGCATGAGGTCGAGGTAGGTAGAAAACATATACCTGATCATATGAATGGATTGGATAGAGTGGGGTTTGTGGTAGAATAAGGATTGGTTGTTGGGCGTGTGCTCAGAGAGAATTAAGTCTCCCACTACGGATTGAGCGGGAACCGTCATGTACAGTGATGGTCATGTGCCGTCGTGTGCTTTGTTAAAAGTCACGTATGGCGATTGGATTTTTTTGTTTTTTTCCTAACGCCGAGCTCTCACTCCAATGTAACGAAATGGAAGGGGAATACTTAATGAGTGAAGGGGGCTTTTCATCTCTCTCTTTATCGCATTACGACACATCGTTTTTTATTGCGTATCTACTGAACAATGTTCATATCTCTGATTTCTCCGACTTAAATGTCTGCGCTCTACACCCTTTGACCGATTAGCCACCTGGGGAAAGGAGGAAGATGAATTTAAGTGAATGATGACGAAATGACTTAATGAAATGATCGATATCTGATTTAGATTCCTAGAGATCAATAATATCTTATACTTTACGAGAATATATATATATTATTAATTAATATCAACTATACGATAAATAAACATTGGTTAATTAAGTTTGGGCTATAACATAATTTTGAATATGTTAATATTATGGCTATTATTAAATACAATATATTGAATTATTATTATATATATAAGTATATCTATATATATATAAAACTTTTAAAAAGTAAATTATACTTTAAATAATCGACTATTATCACTCATTTATGTATTACTAGTTATATAATAATGATAGCTAAAACCTAGATAAAATATTTTATTAACCTATCCATATATAAATTAATGTGACTATATACACCTGTATATATTGAATTAATAATATTATATAATTAATAAATATAATAACAATAATCATATCAATAGGTATATAATTCTATATAACAAATAGTTCTTTCGTCAATTCTCAATAATTTATATGTTTGTTTATGCGTTTATATATAATATATAACATATATATATAATATATAAATTTATATATGGTTTTAATAAATTTGTATACCAGATTTTTATAAATGTAGAGGATAATTAAACATAATGGTATATTCCATGAATGTCACAAATAGTAATTAAAATTTCAAGTAGTTTATATTATTTATATATATTATCTAAAACATACTATTAAATATATAATTTATATATATTGAGATATGCAATAATAACATCTTTATATTATATTAATATCTGAATAATTAAAAATCTGGTCTTAGCATGGGTTCTCCCCTTTCTAAATTTATATTTAAACATCTATTTATATTATTAATTATATAAGTAGTAAATCTATTCTTATGAGTAGAAAATCTATATATTTTTAATTAATTTATACACTTGGAAATATTCAAAAGTATAGGACATCTAATTGTCTTACTCACACGAAAACCCATTAAAATTCGGGAAAAAGATCCCACCATATCAATTCCTAAGGAGTAACAAGATATGTTGACATGTCCGACACCGACGAGGATAATATGATCTCTAAGTTTATTGAAGTTGAGCAAGGGAGTGAATAACGAGAATTAAGGAAGTGTTGCTCACCATAGACAGTTGTCCGTCGATGAATCCTCAAAATACTCCAATTGCGGAAGCATTTAACATTCGAGTGAGTGGAGACAAAGATTGGCTGCACTATGTGTAGTGGCTCTATATATATACCTAACTACTATAAATATTCACTTTATGATATTATTTCCATATCAATAAAGTGTTGACACATAATTAACTATTCCTAATACTAAATATTATATATATCACTAATGATTGAAATTTAACTAAATAAAAATTAAAATATATCTAAATATTTTCTATAACTTTATGTAGATGTGTATATTCTATTATTTATATCATAAATCATTCTCGAAATATTATAATATATTATATTTCAATACTTTGATAACTTCTATATAAATAATTTATTTGCAACAGTTTTAATTTTCAATAACAACCCTAACGGTTATAAATAAGCCTCAGGTACTTTCTACCATTTATAATGTTTTTATCTAAAAGAATAATAAGTAAATAATAAGTAATTATTTATATACTATATATACCATAACACTTTATATTAATTATCCTTCCTTATATATATTTTACTTCTTACATATAGCTCTATAGAAAATATTTTAGCATTTCTATTACTCCTCTTTATCTAATAAAAACATAAATAAAATATAAACCGAATTACGGTGTTTACCTATATATATCTCTACTTATTCAATAGACTTTCTTAGTTACCCTAATTCTATTAATATACTAATCGTATATATATACTATAGTCGCGTACTACCTATAGATCTAATACACGAGCCCATCAAAATAAAAAATTTTCATGTTATTTTATCAATACTTCTACTATCTATATATATATTTATGTGTGTGTGTGTGTGTGTGTGTGTGTATGTGTGTGTGTCATTGTGCTCTGTGTACGTAACAGGGTATCTCAGGTCAATGAGACTACAAGCAACTCAATACTAAATTTTTTAATATGATACACAAAAAACCATCCCAAATCATAGCATCATTATGAAAAAAGCCAACAGGCTCTACTTGCCACATAAGCTTAGACCACGTCAGAGCGTGAGTAGATGAGACTGCGAAGACAGAAGAGATGAGTAGAGTAGACGTTGAGAAGAGAGAGAACAAAGAGAGAGTGAGATGAGAGAGAAAGAAAGAGAGAGGAAGAGAGGAGAGAGAGAGGAGAAAGGAGAGGAGAGAGAGAGAGCGACAGAGAGAGATGATGAGAGTAACACAATTAATGAGAATGAGCTCGAAGTCAAGTAACACGAGGACCCTCCCACCTTTTAACAACTTAAAGAGAGTCAGTAAGACAATTAGGTTTCCACTGCTGACAGTCCGACCTTAAGAGAGATGAGCCAAAGCAATAGCGCAAGTTTCCAGCAGACTTGCCAGGCAGGAAAGAGCAGACGCGCGGTAATAGAATGCAGCAGCTAAATAATCTGGTTGGATAATGATCCTAAACATTAACATTTCTCACATTTTCTTGCTCGAGCTTACCACTTCTTTTTTATTATTCAATGCGCCGTTTTTAGCAACAAGCAGACAGTGGCATTGGCATCGACAATATGAGAGACGATTGATGAAGTAATGCCTCCATGTGAAAATGTTAAAGCAAAATTAAAGTGTTGAGGAGGCATGATATTATGCCGTTTTGTAGAAAAAAACAGAATTAAGAAGTGGTGCAAAGTATAATATTTAAAAACAAGAATTCTTATAAATAACTTAAACCTTGATATTGTTTAAAATTAATAAATATACTGGATAATCACGTGGGAGAAATGATGAAGTTTAACATATTGAGTGGCACAAACTTACATAACTACGCCCACGAAGAAACCACACACACACAAACCAACCACACACATACAGACACACATCACACATTATAATAATATAAAACTTAAATAAAGCGTCTTTCTGGGTTTCATATAATTCGATATACGTATTATACGAAAATATATATATATATATACGTAATCATTAGCATACTCACCATATAGCTAATGACTCAACGACTCAATTTACTGAGTACTAACCTCATATATTATACAAATATAAATATATATATATTATATATATACATATATATATAATATATAATATAATCGATATACATATCCTACAATTATGATTAATTATTATAAACAATAACTATAATTAGACCCCCTATCATTCAAATATAAATAGAGGAGCAAAAGTGTATACCATAGAAAGAAAACTACTTGAGTAAATTGCTTTACTATGTATACATATATATATTCCTTAAGCTATATACCTATATATTAATTAATTAAGTACATCAAACAACAACTACTCCAAGTTGCTTTCAATATATTATTAAATCTGAAAAGTTATTCCAAATGCAGCTAAAGTACACACTAACAAATTTATTATTATCTATTAAAAAACTAAAAATATAAAATTAAGTTACTTTATTTAAATTTATCTATTGTTAATATATATATTATTTTAATTATTCCTATCAACAATAAAAATACTGGAATAATAATTGTCATTACATATATAATATAATATAATAAATTATATAAATTGACATTTATTGAAGATAATTGGATAAATATATATAAATAAATAATAATAGTAGTAACGTAGAAGGAAAGTTAATAGTAATCCAGAAAATATAACCAATAATAATAAATTATTAATTAATAATATAATAATAACAATAATATTATATAAAATAATAATTAATATATAAAAATATATATAATAATACATTTATAATATATATAATTAATTAATTAATTAATAATAATTAATGAATAATATACTACTAACAAAAGAACAATTGAGAATTTATATTGAAAAATTGCAATCCTAAAATAAAGTATTAAGTATTAATTAATTAATTAATACTATATAATCCCTCGTGTGCCCCAGTTAGGTTATTTACATCCCATATCCCAAAATATTATATATTTTTATATATAATATTATATAATTCTACCTTAAATTGTACTACTAGATTTTACTAGATTTTACAGACATGTTATGAGTCACAAAATAAATATTCAAAATTAGACAATGAAATATTAATTTTGTATAATTTTATATATTTATTTATATTTTTTAACTGAGATTAATATATTTTTATATTATTTATAAAACTAGAAAATATATATATAGACTTATTTTTTTTTTATTTTTAATATATCTATTTTATATAGATTTTCTATATTTGCATTTTCTTTTCTTTAGAAAAAATATATAAGGGTAACTTGTAATTACTTTTAAATATACAAAAAGAATAAAATTATATTAATAATATAATATTACCTACGCTTACCATACCTATATTAAATTATAATATGATATTATAAATGATTATATTCAATCTATTTTAATAATATAATAGATACATTTATACAATTGATAAGTTATATATCTAAATCATGTACTTAATTAAAGAAAGATCAATAAATAAAATTGCAAAGTTATAAATAAGAAACAAACAGTAAAGTGTAATTTACATATATCTATTATATTAATATATATATATATTATTTATAAATATATATATTATATATATATATAATTATAATATATATATATAAATATATAATATATATTAAATTATTATATATATATATATATTAACATCTACATATATGTCAAAAGGTTAATACAATTATCGAATTATATAATACGTTTTTTAAAAATATAAACTTTATTATTCATACATATTAAAGAACTTTGACGACTAAAATCTGGAAAGGTGCTATATTATACTAAATATATTAATTACCACTATATCTTAAATTAATAATTTTATTATAATATACTTATATAATATTTAAATATTATAATACAAAAAACCTATATTTAAAGCTATAATATATTATAATCTATCAAAAAACAAGATAAACAGATTGATATAATAATTATTAATACATATACATAATTTTAGAAGGCCAAGTTTAGATTCTATTTGATAAATGAAATTATAAGTATTTTAGAATGGCCGTTGAAACTCACAATCAATTTATTAAATTAACTAACTCATTATATAACTACACTTAACTTATCCTACTTACTACTACTACTACTATCTACTAACTACCTCTTAGATTTTTTAACTACTTATATAGCTAATTAATTAAATTACTAATAATAAATAATATAATAATAATAATAATAAATAAATATTATAGATAATTAATTAATAATTAATCTGATATAATTATGTAATATCAGTTATAATATAATATTTTGATTGGTAATATATAATAATAATAATAATAATAGGATTATTATATTAATAATCACTAATTATTATAATAATAATAAAATAAATTAAATATATTAATTATAAATAATAAAAATAAATACCAATAATATATTATCTATATATAAATATATTGTTCAATTAAAATAACTAATAATAATAAAATCAGTAATTAGTTAATAATAAATATAATATTCATAATAAAAATAATAAAATAATAATAAATTATCAAAAAAATATTATAATTCAAATATAATAATAAATCATAATAACAAATAATATCTAATAATACATAAATAATACTTAACTAATGATTCTATGAAAAAATAATAATAAAATAGATATATATAATTTAATAGATAATAATGAGAATTAATAATAATAATAATTAATTTAAAAACAATATATAATAATAATAATAATAATCAATAATAATAATAACAATCAATAATAAAATAATAATACATAATTAAATAATAATATATTACTAATAATAACAGAAGCATAGATAATAATATATAATAATAAAATAATAATAAATAATAATTAATATTATATAATATTATAAATTAATAACTAAATTAATAAATAATATAAAATATATAATAAAAATAATAGAGTATATTATTATAATCAATAATGAATAATAAACACATTAATATATAAAATAATTAATAGAAATGAGGGGCGCAACGGTGTCTCACATTAATAATGTCATAAAACGTATAAAAAATGATTGCATATACTAAAATCTAGATATAATATAAAATAAAATAAAGTATTTAGTAATAAAAAGCTTAATAACTAAGAAAAGAAATTTGAACTAAATAGTTTTATTTGATTAACATTAAAATTAAAAAATACAATATTTTAAAATATTATTATATAAAAAAATATAAAAATTAAAATATAGTAAGCTGTGGATAATAATGTTTGAATAATGTTTTTAAACATTGCCCGTCGCCATAATTTATAGAGTATAATGTTGGAACCAAATAAAGAATTCAATATAAATAAACGTGTGAAAATAAATAATGGTAAGTGAAATTAATTTCAAAAAAAAAATTGACTTAGACTATTAGAAACAAAATGAATAATAATTTAATTAAATGATATAATAATATTCACTGGAATCACACTAAGAAATAATAACTCACAATAAGACTGATATATTATAATGATGATAATAATTAATAATAATAATATATATCCACCTTTATTATGCAACATTAATATCTAAAAATATTATCGAGGATTAACTCAGACTAATGGAAGATATTTCGGCGCTGCCAGAGGATAAGCCCTGGTTTCCGGTACATCCTAATATATATATATACTCTTCTTAAGTGTTAATATATCAAAAACCAATATCTGAATTTTGCAGAAAATGTAATATTAATTAAATTATATATATATATTTTATGCTTAATAATATACATTATCAGTTTATTATATAGTTTATTAAAAAAATATAGATTTATAAACAAAATATTATCTCAACATACATTTATTAAAATTTTTAATATTAATTATATATATATATATATATATTATATATTAATATAATATTAATATATATTTAATTATATATATATATATTTACATATATATATTATTAATATATATTTAATTATATATATTTATATATATTAATATATATAATATTTTATATATATATATATATAATATCTTTACAAATATTTCAACTCGGTAAATGTATTAATCAAATAATTACTAAGGTTGGGGTTTAGTTCTTACGGCACTCAACGGATCCATATGTAGGTTCAGGTTGTAATGTGTACAGGCTAATATATGACTCGATGTAAAGACTTTTAGTTCAGACTTGCGAAACTATAATTTATATGTTAACTAGTATATATTAATATATATATATATATCAAATCGAGTATACTTATAACTAATAAATATAACTTATCATTATATCAAAGAGAAAATATAGTAAACAAATTTACTGGTCATTTTTTTATTTAACTTTAATTTTGCTCGTAAACATGAGAGGATTATCTATAATTTGTCAATAACAAGTAAATTGTTTCTAAGAAAAATATATAGAGCGAGAGTTTTTAATTTTCTACTTATTGATATTTATTGATTATATTATTATATTATTATTATCTATATTCATATTTTTATGCTATTTAATTATTTCAATATATTATTATTATTATGATATTTCTGATTATTATTAATTTATATATTATTTATCGATTTATTATTATTAAATAAAAAATTATAATATATTAACAATCTATTATACCGCCAAGAAAACAAAAGGAAAGTCTCCAAATTCTCTAGTATAATGAAGTAATGTATATTCTCCGTAGACGGTATCTCTCTAAGGACAGACTGGAGACACCTCAAATAGGCTGTTTACCCATTCTCTAAATACTTATTTACGTAGAGCACATCCGCAAATATTTTATATCTCACCTAACCTAGATCACTAAATACTTATTATCCTACACACCTACTGGTCACATTCAATCACGTCTTTTTCTACAACTCCTAAAACATATGGTCTAAATTTAATATTTAAATCTCAGTACTTGTTCCTATTATTGCTTACAACATCCTAATACATTGATATTTATTACATACATATCATCATCATTATATCGGTACTACCACTACTCTATCACCTTATACTGAGCATCAGCTATGAGCCTTTTCATAAATTTACTTTATATTAAACTCCCATCTTTTATACTATTAATACTAAGTATATTATATACACCAACCTTCTATATAATACGAATTCTCTACAATTAAAATTCAGCGTCACGAGAATCAATATTAGCAAATATGCACAAAAGTTGTAATTTACCCAAATAAATAATAATAATAATCAATCACAAACAATTTATTCATAAATCACATTCAGATATAATAATAACATATAACTTACATGTTAACTATCGAAAGCAATAAGATTGTTGTACTATAATATTCTATAAAAATTTAATCTAAATTTCAATACCCATAATATAATCACTAATACTATATAAATATAGCAAATTATATAAATATAGCCAAGGAGAAATATAGAGAACAAATCTCTGCTAACTACTCCACTATAAATATATAATTATAAAACTCAATATTAAAATCTCTAATCGTACATATATAATTATATCTTACATAAAATCGCTTACATCAAACACAAATCATACTATAATAATAAATATGACATTAAATTATAATTAATTATATTCAATAACTATACAAAATAAATTGCTTACCAACAACATCATATAATATAATTAAACCTCTAGCCACATAAGAAGACTATTCACATCCTATTAATAATAATCTAGTCAAAACAGCAACTGTTGACAAAGTAACCACATATAAAACCATAAAAATATAACAAGAAATAAATTCTTCATTTTCACTCTATTATCTGAGTAAGTGTTAAACTATCAAATTGTTGAGATAATGTGACTAGAGATCTACACACCTCTACCGTTATGCTCTCGTGATATTTTTCTTATCTATCACTTTTGTTTATTTACTTAAAAATAAATCCCACTCAGTTTATGCGAACTGTATCACACTCTTTTAACCAACTACATAAATAAAAATAAAATATTAACCAGTTGCTTTAATTATTACATATAAATAACTAATTCCCTTATGTAATAATTATTTCCATTCATAAAGGTTCAATACACTATGCCGCTCCTACTCATGTTCCCGGAACTATAACTAACTCTCATACACACCCATATTAAAGTTTAACACAACTTCCCCGTATTCACTAAAGTCTATAATATCATAAATTTCACATGCTCACATTTCTTGATTATTTATCAACAAAATTCAACTATACCACTGATTATACAATTTTTTCTATATATCTTTTTCACTCTACTTATATTGAGTTAATCCACTACTATCTACTACTATGAATTCATACCTTACATTAATTCGCAATATATACCAACTATTCTTCTTAACTTACAATATACAGAACTCATACATATATTTAACTATTCATAACCACTTATACAAGTCATTATCTACAATAATGTTAATAGAAATTTTCCACGAAATGTACTCTTTATACCTACTATCGTACAGCTAACTTACTCTTTCACACCTGATCTCATAGTTACACTAAAGGCAGCAATACTTCTAATTCATTATATATACTCATCCATGAAGTATATCTGACCTATTCCTGTCTTTTTATAATATTTCTGTTTGCCTTCCATTCTACTCTGGTTATTCCAAACTCCTGCTAGGTTCCTTCCTATTCATAACTTTCTTAACCAACTTGTTCATTATACCCAACTTTTATTATCTCTATGACTTATATAGTTTTTATTTCTTACACTTATCGCTTATCCGTGTAATCATCAACTTATATCTCTTTTATATTCTACATTATCGCTTATCAATTCCTACACCTCAGTGCAGTATTTGCAATCCTAATCCTAGTCTTTTTATATTTTCTGTTTAGTTTAGTAGAATTTTTGTTATTAATTACTTATATGAGAGTGTCAGTTACTGTACAAAGTATCCCAGGTGATATACTTATGTTAGGATTTATATTAAATACATGATTTTGGAGTTGATTGTGAGTTATCTACTATAATAGGTATTGATGGAACAGTCCCTCGATAGGCCTCCAAATGTAGTTTCCTTACTGACTCTTTTATGTTCTGTCAAATTATGAATTTTATATTTTGTTCTTCTATAACTAAAAAACTTTTAAATAAAAAACATTATTTTGCCCAATTAAGTTGATATCAACTTCCCTATCAACAACCGACTAACTGTTTCTACTATAGATTCAGAATTTTCACTCCTACAAAATTTTATACTAGCTTTCAGAACACATTCAGGATATTTTGTCTATCGTGTTCAACTTTCATTCTCCTTTCAATCCCACAAATCTCGCGGGGAACCTTAAATTTATAAACTTCAAAACTTCCACTGTCATTCATCATAAAATAAAAACTAGTTTTATAGAAAGAAACTAAATTTATCTAGAAAAAATAAATTTAACTTAAACTAGGATACAAATACAGTATACTTAGTTTAGCCCATGCCAATCTTTTCTTTATTAACTTAATTATTTTTAATTAATTAACTTGAATATGAATTAATTAACTTAAGTATATGATTAACTTAATTATTTTTAATTATTTTTTAATAATTATTAACTTTATTAACTATTATAGGTTCAAATTAATAGTCAATGAGGAGACCCCCTAATAATAAGTTAATGAAATTTCACCTGTTTTTTTAGTTATTAATAATCATTGTATCAAACTACAAAGAAAACATTAATCAACTTACCTAAGGAAAAATCATTGGCCATTAAGAAATATTAAAAGTATTTATGTAAAAAAAATAAAAATTTCCTGAAACATTTAAAAATATATAATTAACAATTTATTGAAATTCCAAACAACATTACGTATCCAAATATACTGATTAATCCTTAAATTGCTAAATTAATCAGAGGCTTATGTTGAAAGTTTCTTAAATGAATCAAGAATACCTACAGAATTACATAGATTTCTTAAAATAGTAATAATACATATGTAATATAATAATATATTTACTAAAAAAAAAAAAAAAATAAAGAAGCAATATTGATATATATGCATAAATAGGTATCAAAAATTATTATAAAAATTATATCTAAAATACAATATAATCTTTATAATTCAATCTCTATATTCGCCCAACCCCCCACAACCTCTGCAAATCCCCCCGAGAAGAGAAAACAAAAGCATATACCACAAGCTGACGTACCCCTATCGACAGACTTAAGTCAAAGTTTCTTGAAACCGACTCCTAGGCCTCATCTGATCCATGTGAGTTAACGCTCAAACACACAGAATCTGATTGGAGTATCCGAACCTGATCATCCCAATTTAGCAATGCGCATTGAAGACCGCGCAGAGCTCTAGGAGTTATTAAAATAGCCCACCAACACGGTACTATCTTTTTTTCGATGTTGTTTTCAAAGAACTAAAATTTGTATTTCGGAAAAAATATTTTTTACTTAAATTAAAATGTATATTGTGCATTAGTTATAAATTATATTCTGTGATTTTTGCGGTGAAGTAAAAAAAGGTTTGGAATCATGAACCCCTTTTTGCAGAGGAATTTGTTTCCGTAAAAACCGATGAGTAATCACTTCACTCGACGATTTGCCAGATATGACAACAACTGCTGTTGTTTTGATCCGGCCTTCTACCTCAAAATGCCTCTCCACTTTTCCTCCGCAATGGCTCCATCTAGAGGCCCTGCTGAACCCCCTATTGTTGCCCTAGAGATTGATGATTCCTTACCCATTTACTTGACATCTAGCTGATAATAGTACTCACATTTAATGTTGCCCATAAGAAGGTGAGTTTTTTTTTTCAATTTCTATTTAAAATTATTTGTTTGATAAATTTTTTGTACGCTCCGACGTAATATATATATATCTACAGTGCCTGTATTATACCAAACTACAGTCTCCTCACAGCATAATAATAAGTACAACGAAAATAAAATCAATCAATACCTTTAATAAAAATAATAATAAATAATAACTAATAATAATGAATAAACTCGAATGCTAATAATAACCTAGGATTCCAGCATACATCATGAATTAAGGTAATAAACTAATCAAATGCGGTGTCCCCTGATGAACCCCCCTACCGTGATAAATCAATTCATCCTATTGTACTTTGTTATGTATTTTAATGTATGGTGATTCCTGTTCTATGCTGTACTGCCAAATATTATATATGGTATAATGTTTTTTTTTTTTGTATTTTATATTATACTTCCATACTTCTCACAAGCCACCTACCTGGGTCCCTCCAGAGGGCACGTTACATTTCTGTCTCTCCAGCCCTGTGATAGCCACCTCCCCGGCAGAACCCCACAAGCGAGCCGCGTACCAGTTCGCCAGACTGGCGGGTGGCCGAGAATGTTGAGCTATATCTCTCCTGGGCTTGCGCTCCGGTCACCTGCATTCGACCTCGTTAAATTGAAGCTTCCCACCTCCGGAGTATGTTAGGCGCGCTGCTGCCTTTACCTGAGTGAGCCGGTCTCTCTATGTGTGCCTATATCTTCCTCTGCTAATAAAATATATAAAATAATTATCTCTATATAAACTACCCCTCCCATCATATACCCTCTACAAGAATTCTTTTGGTGTCGCCGAACCTGGTACAATACTACTATAATTATTCAATATATATTTATATATAAATATAAAATATAGTGAGCTAAAACTGTATATAGCCTATAGCATTTTATTAATACTATGTATACATAACTCATCATACTCCTACGCTATATATTATACGTAGAAAAACCCAAGACATGTAATAGTATGATACTATATATATAATATATATTATATTAATACTCTATGTTTATTTAACCGATATATATTATTTATATAGTATATCCTGGTTCCAATATAGCAAATATTCTCTCTCCTAGCCACCCCAGGGTGAAGGTAGTTGAATAAACCGCCACAATTCCTCGAAGAGACCGCTTTATTACATCCTATCCCAAAAAACCATATCCTAAAAATGCATCCCGAACCAAATAGTCTGAAAGACTACTCCCAAAAAAGTATCCAGAAAAAAACTGTATTCAAAAAAAATCTTCCGAAAAAGAAACGCACTAATATCATCTTGAAAATACCCGATAAGTTCAGTTACCACTTATATTAATTCTTTTTAAAAAGTACCATTAGCCGTAATTAACAAAATTCCATTAAATCGTATCTACTCCCCAATCATAACCATATTATAACCCAACAATTTAATAAAATGTCATTGCAAAAATTGGCTAGATGAAATTCCAAAATTTCTTCCATATTACAAAAAATATCATATTTTATAAAAATAATTAAATAGTAGTTAATGCCCCAATATAATAATAATTTACAAGTTCATCTTCAAAATATAATTAAATCAAACGAAATAATTTTATTTGAATATGATAAAACACTCCTTTATTTTAACCCAATAAAAAATATTACCAAAGTAAATAAAGGCTTTAAATATTTTACAAGATTAAATATTATATTATTATTGATTATTATTATTATCTATTATTATTATATTAATCAATTTAAACTTTTCTCTTGTCCAGCGATGAAAAAATCCATGTTGAGAGGACACCATTTTCTATTCTCATTTAAGGGTCTAAACCTTTACCTGTTTTCATGTTATTTTTATTTTATAATTAAAATGGAAAAGAAAAACAGTATACAATGTATGTGCCTATTATAGAATATATATAATATATATACATATTATAATATATGTCCAAACATAATATATACCGATATCAGATTTCCAAATTCTTCCTATAAAACTTCTATCTCTCTAATAAATTTTCATTCAGCCGGAAATGACACTACTTAAGGAAGCTATTTCATTAGCTTTTTTACGTTAAGCCCCAAATCTCAGCGCCAAACAAACCCCGCGCGTTTTCTG
>JABUQX010073330.1:7500-25000 GCA_015478945.1 Trachelipus rathkii
TCATCTATTAAGTCATCTTTGTGTTGTTTCTGTCTCCTGTCAAAGTCATTTGTTTCACCTATGTATAGTCTGTTGCAGTCGTGGCAAGGTATAGTGTATATGCATTGGATGGGACTAGGTGCTGGTTTGGGAGGGTGAAGATATTGTTTGAGAGAAATAGCATTAGAGGGGGTGAGGACTATGTGTTTAGGTAAATGTTGTTTTATGTTGTGAAAGTTTGTGGTGGGTATAGGTAGATAGGATTTTTTTATGGTATTCTCATTGGTGGAGGTATTATGATTGTAGTATTTGTTTTTAGCTTTGTGATAAGATTTGTTTATAATATGGGTGGGGTATTGTAGTTTTTGGAAGGTGTTTCGTATGAAGTTGGTTTCATTGGTGAGGTGTTGGGGGGAGCAGAGTCTGAAGGCTCTTAGGTAGAGAGAAGTGAGTGTGGCTATTTTTATTGTGCTAGAGTGGGTGGAAAACCAGTGAATATAGGAAGACGTGGCGGTGGGTTTTCTATATATGGAGAAGTTGAGATATAATGAATTGTGCCAAGAGATGAGGGTGTCGAGATAGGGAAGAGTGGAATTTTTAGGATGTTCTAAAGTGTATTTTATGGAAGGGTGTAAATTATTGAGATGTTGGAGGATTAGGTTAGGGTCAATATTTCGAGGGAGGGCTGTGAAAATATCGTCTACGTATCTTAGCCATGTGGTGTTGTGTAAGAGGGGATGTGAAAGAATTAAGAAGTGTTCTGTAAGCTCCATATAAATGTTGCTGAGTATGGGTGAAAGGGGGGAACCCATACTCAGACCTTGTTTTTGTAAAAAGTAGGAGTCATGGAATTGAAAAAAACTATGTTTGAGAGTGAGAGTTATGAGAGCTTTAAGGAAGGGAAAGGGGTAGGAGAGAGTGATATTGTGTGTGGTGATATAGGTCTGTAACATATTAAGAGTGGTATCAACGGGGACGGATGTGAATAGAGAACAAACGTCAAAGCTGTAGAAATTGTGTGTGCAAGGGTTGAGGTGTTGTGCTCTTTGTATGAAATCGGTGCTGTTTTTTAGGTGAGTGGAAGAAATGTTGTTTATGAGAGGTTTAAGTTGGGTGGCGATCCAAGATGAAAGTTTGTATGTGGGGCAATTTATATTGGAGATGATGGGGCGTAGGGGATTGTTTTGTTTGTGGGTTTTGGGAATACCATAAAATTGTGCTAAATTGTTCATGTAGGATTTTAGGTTGTTATGCAGGAGAGGATGGTCTTTACAGATGGATTTTAGTTCTTTGTTGAAATTAAGTTGTGATTTTACTAAAGGGTTAGTGTTGAGTTTAGTATATGTTGTGGTATCGGAGAGAAGGTTTTGGCATTTGGCAAAATAATCAGTTATATTAAGGATAACGATGTTATTTCCTTTATCGGAGCGTGAAATGGTGATGTTCTTGTTTTTTTGTAGATTCTGTAATGTGTGGTAGAAGATTTCGGGTATTTGTGTCATGTGTGTAGAGTTCTGTATGTGGGAGAGTATGTAGCCTTTCAGTATGTCTGTATTGCAGTCATTGTGTTTATAGTTTTTTGTCCATATGTTAAAGTCATGTGTAAATTTTAGAAATGGGTCCGGGTTATTGAGAGCAAAAGAAAGACCGTAACCTAATAAGATTTTTTCGTATTTGGTTAATGTGTAAGAGGAAAGATTGATGATTTTTGTGGGGTCGGAAGATACATACCAGAGACTAGATTTAAAGATGTTATCAAATTTTCTGTTGAGAGCGGTATTTTTTCCATTGGTGACAAAATCTTTATGACGATGTGCAGCCTCCAGTAAATTGTTGAGAATTTCGAAGGGATGAGTAAATTGTTGTTGAATGGTAGTCAGTAGGTCTCTGAAAGCTTTGTTGCAAGTTCTAAATGTTGCTTTAATTTCATGTTTGATATCGTTGACTTTGTTGATTAGTAATTGCTTTTTTAATTCGTTGAATGGACTATTTTTTAAGTTTTTAATTTGAGGAGGGCATAACGTTTTCGGTATTACTAAATTATTTAAGCACCTCTTGATGAAATTTAGTTGTAATTTTTTGATGTTACCTGCGACCATCAATTTCCTATAATGCAAGTACAGACGACGTGTGTTAAAGTTTAAACTTTCTTCAATGTTATCGGGTGGCATATTTTATTATTAAAGTTACTACTATATGCGTAGTTAAAATATTATTAGTGTTTTTCACCCTTGAGAAAGTTAATTAGATTATTGATATTTTTGCAATTACTGTTGCTGTATCATATTACGGAAATTTAAACTTTTAGGTAACTTGATAATTTTATTACACATGATCAATTAGGAATTAAAAACTTATATTAATTAATACTAACGTTAAAACTCATTGAACACGCATGGCAAAAGCTTTCGTTGTGGTTGACACAACCTTATCAATTGACGTGTTCTAAAATGACTAAAATAGGATTTCAAAATAATTTTATACATTCAATAGATTATCGTTTTGAAGGGCGACATAGTCTTGTACTTCCAGGAGTCGATGGTCTGGCAACCTACGTTGTCATTTTTATTTTTATTCGAATTTGTTTGGTTTTGAAAAAATAGAAAATCCTTATGAATCTATTGAATGTATAAAATTATTTTGAAATCCTATTTTAGTCATTTTAGAACACAGCAATTGATAAGGTTGTGTCAATCCACAACGAAAGCTTTTGCCATATGTGTTCAATAAGTTTTAACGTTAGTCTTAATTAATATAAGTTTTTAATTCCTAATTGATCATGTGTAATAAAATTATCAAGTTACCTAAAAGTTTAAATTTCCATAATATGATGCAGCAACAGTAATTGCAAAAATATCAATAATCTAATTAACTTTCTCAAGGGTGAAAAACACTAATAATATTTTAACTACGCATATAGTAGTAACTTTAATAATAAAATATGCCACCCGATAACATTGAAGAAAGTTTAAACTTTAACACACGTCGTCTGTACTTGCATTATAGGAAATTGATGGTCGCAGGTAACATCAAAAAATTACAACTAAAATTCATCAAGAGGTGCCTAAACAATTTAGTAATACCGAAAACGCTATGCCCTCCTCAAATTAAAAACTTAAAAAATAGTCCATTCAACGAATTAAAAAAGCAATTACTAATCAACAAAGTCAACGATATCAAACATGAAATTAAAGCAACATTTAGAACTTGCAACAAAGCTTTCAGAGACCTACTGACTACCATTCAACAACAATTTACTCATCCCTTCGAAATTCTCAACAATTTACTGGAGGCTGCACATCGTCATAAAGATTTTGTCACCAATGGAAAAAATACCGCTCTCAACAGAAAATTTGATAACATCTTTAAATCTAGTCTCTGGTATGTATCTTCCGACCCCACAAAAATCATCAATCTTTCCTCTTACACATTAACCAAATACGAAAAAATCTTATTAGGTTACGGTCTTTCTTTTGCTCTCAATAACCCGGACCCATTTCTAAAATTTACACATGACTTTAACATATGGACAAAAAACTATAAACACAATGACTGCAATACAGACATACTGAAAGGCTACATACTCTCCCACATACAGAACTCTACACACATGACACAAATACCCGAAATCTTCTACCACACATTACAGAATCTACAAAAAAACAAGAACATCACCATTTCACGCTCCGATAAAGGAAATAACATCGTTATCCTTAATATAACTGATTATTTTGCCAAATGCCAAAACCTTCTCTCCGATACCACAACATATACTAAACTCAACACTAACCCTTTAGTAAAATCACAACTTAATTTCAACAAAGAACTAAAATCCATCTGTAAAGACCATCCTCTCCTGAATAACAACCTAAAATCCTACATGAACAATTTAGCACAATTTTATGGTATTCCCAAAACCCACAAACAAAACAATCCCCTACGCCCCATAATCTCCAATATAAATTGCCCCACATACAAACTCTCATCTTGGATCGCCACCCAACTTAAACCTCTCATAAACAACATTTCTTCCACTCACCTAAAAAACAGCACCGATTTCATACAAAGAGCACAACACCTCAACCCTTGCACACACAATTTCTACAGCTTTGACGTTTGTTCTCTATTCACATCTGTCCCCGTTGATACCACTCTTAATATGTTACAGACCTATATCACCACACACAATATCACTCTCTCCTACCCCTTTCCCTTCCTTAAAGCTCTCATAACTCTCACTCTCAAACATAGTTTTTTTCAATTCCATGACTCCTACTATTTACAAAAACAAGGTTTGAGTATGGGTTCCCCCCTTTCACCCATACTCAGCAACATTTATATGGAGCTTACAGAACACTTCTTAATTCTTTCACATCCCCTCTTACACAACACCACATGGCTAAGATACGTAGACGATATTTTCACAGCCCTCCCTCGAAATATTGACCCTAACCTAATCCTCCAACATCTCAATAATTTACACCCTTCCATAAAATACACTTTAGAACATCCTAAAAATTCCACTCTTCCCTATCTCGACACCCTCATCTCTTGGCACAATTCATTATATCTCAACTTCTCCATATATAGAAAACCCACCGCCACGTCTTCCTATATACACTGGTTTTCCACCCACTCTAACACAATAAAAATAGCCACACTCACTTCTCTCTACCTAAGAGCCTTCAGACTCTGCTCCCCCCAACACCTCACCAATGAAACCAACTACATACGAAACACCTTCCAAAAACTACAATACCCACCCATATTATAAACAAATCTTATCACAAAGCTAAAAACAAATACTACAATCATAATACCTCCACCAATGAGAATGCCATAAAAAAATCCTATCTACCTATACCCACCACAAACTTTCACAACATAAAACAACATTTACCAAAACACATAGTCCTCACCCCCTCTAATGCTATTTCTCTCAAACAATATCTTCACCCTCCCAAACCAGCACCCAGTCCCATCCAATGCATATACACTATACCTTGCCACGACTGCAACAGACTATACATAGGTGAAACAAATGACTTTGACAGGAGACAGAAACAGCACAAAGATGACTTAATAGATGACAAGATTGGTTCCTCTCTCACATTCCACCGCAGGTCATCAAATCATAAAATACACATAAACAATATGACCCCTTACATAAAAACCTGCTCCCAATCCTCTCTATCATTATGAATCTCTCTGTACTTAGTCTCACCAAATAAACTTTAAATATCTCCCGGTAAATTGAAAATTGAATTTTTCTCTAAACAGGCCTAATAAAAACACTCACTCACATCTTATCAAAAGCATCAATCAAAAAATCAAAAACTAACTTTCTCTCTTATATTAATTTCGGGTCGGATAGATACACTCGTTCCAACTATAATTTTTAAAAATTCCCTATAAGAACGAATTAATACTTCTGCTTCGTTTAATAGTATTTACGAATCTGGTGTGCACGTAATTGATGCGTGTACATGAATTCGTTTTTGTTCATTAACTTACATTCATTTAAAAATGTGTTATATATCCTGTTTACATGTATTGTGTTCATGACTGGTGGCTGCGCAACGTACACATGCGCATATCCTTTGGTGTATTTTAAGAGAATTTATGCAGCTTATATACCTTCAAAACGTTGTTATCTATAAGTATTAATCAATCATGTAAACAAAATATGCTAAACAATTGTATACTTCCTCCACTGGAACTTTTCTATCAATTATATTCAAAACCAACAACACACTCGCATAAAAATAAAAAATGACAAACGTAGAGTTTGACCAGACCATCGACTTCCTAGAGAGTAATCAAACTAGTCGCCCATTACAAAACGACATCTAAATTCGAATCAAAATAATAAACCAAAAACACAACTTATTTGAGAGAAAATCACCTATTTTAGAGTCAATATTAATCAGAACACAGCAAAAAATTCATAAACTGAGCTATGTGAATCAATCCACAACGATAAGCTTTTGCCATATGTGTGTCGAATAAGTTTTATACGTTAAGTCTTGAATGTATATATTAAGTTTTAATGTCCTAATGAATTCATGTGTAATAACAAGTTATCAAGTTACGCTTAAAAAGTTAAATTTCCTAATATGAGCAGCAACAGTAATTGGGCAAAAAATACAATAATTCTATTTTGCTCTTCTGAATGTTTTAAAAACACTAAATATCTTTTAGCTATGCGTATTAATTGTGAACTTGATAATACAAACCTTCTCCCGATTAGCATTGAAGAATTTAAACTTTTAACACACGTCGCGTCTGTCTTGCATTATAGGAACATTAGGGTCGCAGGTAATCATCAAAAAATTTACAACTAATATCATAACGAGTCGCCTAAACAATTTAGTAATACCGAAAACGCTATGCCTCCGCAAATTAAAAACCTTAATAAAATAGCCAGTCAACGAATTAAAAAAGCAATTACTAATCAACAAAGTCAACGATATCAAACATGAAATTAAAGCAACATTTAGAACTTGCAACAAAGCTTTCAGAGACCTACTGACTACCATTCAACAACAATTTACTCATCCCTTCGAAATTCTCAACAATTTACTGGAGGCTGCACATCGTCATAAAGATTTTGTCACCAATGGAAAAAATACCGCTCTCAACAGAAAATTTGATAACATCTTTAAATCTAGTCTCTGGTATGTATCTTCCGACCCCACAAAAATCATCAATCTTTCCTCTTACACATTAACCAAATACGAAAAAATCTTATTAGGTTACGGTCTTTCTTTTGCTCTCAATAACCCGGACCCATTTCTAAAATTTACACATGACTTTAACATATGGACAAAAAACTATAAACACAATGACTGCAATACAGACATACTGAAAGGCTACATACTCTCCCACATACAGAACTCTACACACATGACACAAATACCCGAAATCTTCTACCACACATTACAGAATCTACAAAAAAACAAGAACATCACCATTTCACGCTCCGATAAAGGAAATAACATCGTTATCCTTAATATAACTGATTATTTTGCCAAATGCCAAAACCTTCTCTCCGATACCACAACATATACTAAACTCAACACTAACCCTTTAGTAAAATCACAACTTAATTTCAACAAAGAACTAAAATCCATCTGTAAAGACCATCCTCTCCTGAATAACAACCTAAAATCCTACATGAACAATTTAGCACAATTTTATGGTATTCCCAAAACCCACAAACAAAACAATCCCCTACGCCCCATAATCTCCAATATAAATTGCCCCACATACAAACTCTCATCTTGGATCGCCACCCAACTTAAACCTCTCATAAACAACATTTCTTCCACTCACCTAAAAAACAGCACCGATTTCATACAAAGAGCACAACACCTCAACCCTTGCACACACAATTTCTACAGCTTTGACGTTTGTTCTCTATTCACATCTGTCCCCGTTGATACCACTCTTGATATGTTACAGACCTATATCACCACACACAATATCACTCTCTCCTACCCCTTTCCCTTCCTTAAAGCTCTCATAACTCTCACTCTCAAACATAGTTTTTTTCAATTCCATGACTCCTACTATTTACAAAAACAAGGTTTGAGTATGGGTTCCCCCCTTTCACCCATACTCAGCAACATTTATATGGAGCTTACAGAACACTTCTTAATTCTTTCACATCCCCTCTTACACAACACCACATGGCTAAGATACGTAGACGATATTTTCACAGCCCTCCCTCGAAATATTGACCCTAACCTAATCCTCCAACATCTCAATAATTTACACCCTTCCATAAAATACACTTTAGAACATCCTAAAAATTCCACTCTTCCCTATCTCGACACCCTCATCTCTTGGCACAATTCATTATATCTCAACTTCTCCATATATAGAAAACCCACCGCCACGTCTTCCTATATACACTGGTTTTCCACCCACTCTAACACAATAAAAATAGCCACACTCACTTCTCTCTACCTAAGAGCCTTCAGACTCTGCTCCCCCCAACACCTCACCAATGAAACCAACTACATACGAAACACCTTCCAAAAACTACAATACCCCACCATATTAAATATAACAAATCTTTCACAGAAGCTAAAAAACAAATGACAACAATCATAATAGCCATTCCACCAATGAGTAAGTGCCTGATAAAACATCCTCATCTACCTATATCCCACCACTACAACTTTCACAACATAGAACACATTACAAAATCACATAGTCCTCACCCCCTCTAATGCTATTTCTCTCAACAATATTATTCACCTCTCCAATCCACAACTCCCAGTCCCATCGCAATGCATCATCCTATTACCTTCGCCACGACTGCAATACAGACTTATACATAGGTGAAACAATATGACTTTGAACTAGGAGAAACAAGAAACACACCAGCTACAAAGATGACTTAATAGATACAAGATTGGTCCTCTCTCACATATATATTCAAAATCCAATAAATACACATATAACAATAATGAACCCCCTTTAAATCATAAAACCTCCAATCCTCTCCTCCGTAAACTCATAATAGAATCTCTCTGTATTATCTCCACCAAAAACTTTAATATTATCCCCGGTGAAATTAAAATTGATTTTCTTCTAAACAGCTTAATAAACACTCACTCATATCTTATCAAAAGCATCAACCAAAAAATCAAAAACTAACTTTCTCTCTTATTAATTTCTCGGGGTCGGAGATATACCTGTTCCAATATATTTAAAAAATTCCCATAAAACGAATTAAATTCTGCCTCGTTAATATGTATTTACAGAATCTGGTGTGCACGTATTGATGCGTGTACAGAATTCGTTTTTGTTCATAAGCTTACATATGCATTAAAAATTGTTAATATCCTGTTACATGTATGTGTTCATAACTGTGGCTGCGCACGTACACATGCGCATAGTCTTTTGGTGTATTTACGAGAATTTATGAGCTTATATCCTTCAAACGTATGTATCTATGTATTTCAATCATGTACATAATTATGTGAACATTGTTCTTCTCCATAAGGATTTTCTATTTTTTAAAAAACCAAACAAATTCGAATAAAAATAAAAATGACAACGTAGGTTGCCAGACCATCGACTCCTGGAAGTACAAGACTATGTCGCCCTTCAAAACGATAATCTATTGAATGTATAAAATTATTTTGAAATCCTATTTTAGTCATTTTAGAACACAGCAATTGATAAGGTTGTGTCAATCCACAACGAAAGCTTTTGCCATATGTGTTCAATAAGTTTTAACGTTAGTCTTAATTAATATAAGTTTTTAATTCCTAATTGATCATGTGTAATAAAATTATCAAGTTACCTAAAAGTTTAAATTTCCATAATATGATGCAGCAACAGTAATTGCAAAAATATCAATAATCTAATTAACTTTCTCAAGGGTGAAAAACACTAATAATATTTTAACTACGCATATAGTAGTAACTTTAATAATAAAATATGCCACCCGATAACATTGATATATGATACCCATTAGACATCCCAGATAGCAATTTAAGCTTCCACAAAACCTTATCTGTACACCTTGCCGTGATACGGAGTGAAAGGTTTGCCGTAAGGGAAAGCGCTTATGAAAGGTTACGGTAGCTTGCTAGTTGACACCGTGTGTATACTATGGTGTGTTGTGTTTATGGTGGGGTTGGAATAGTTTGCTTTACTCTGTATTAGGTGCTTGTAACCGTGCTTGTCGATTTGTTATATTTGTTAAAAACTTATAACAACAATTAGTTGTTGCAGTCGACTGCTCTTGTATTTGGCAGAAGAATATAAGAGGGAAAGGGTGCCTATTTCAACGGTTGCCAAATTTAGTAGTTTCCTAATTATTTTTAAATATCTTAAATATAAATAGTACCATATACTTACGAAATATTAAAGAATATTTACTAAACAATAATAATAACAATATACATATATATATATATATATATCTATCATATATAATATATTATATATAAATAATAATATATATATATATATATATTATATATATATATATATAT
The DNA here is from genome assembly GCA_015478945.1 of Trachelipus rathkii. Classification (NCBI taxonomy): domain Eukaryota; kingdom Metazoa; phylum Arthropoda; class Malacostraca; order Isopoda; family Trachelipodidae; genus Trachelipus; species Trachelipus rathkii. The sequence goes on from JABUQX010073330.1 coordinate 17,496, forward strand.
TATTAATATATATTATATAATATAATATATATATATATTATTATATATATATAGTATACTTATATTAAGTACCTTATATAGTAATACATATATATATTGGGCTACTATTACGTTATATAAGGTTATTAATTATAAGGTAGTTCTATTATAATTATTTTAATGATATGTTAGTATGGACTTTGTTGAACCTTAGAGTAACCTTAAGTTTGGCAATTCAAAGTCACGGTTGGCCGTACGCTTTACCGCTATCTGGGATGTATCTTGCAAAAAATGGAATATATATTACATCTTCAAAAGGATGAATGAATCGTCTTTCTTCATAACACGGTATCGTAAGCATCGCGTTTGTGGATATTTTTCTCTTTTGTTTTAAAGCATTTTATTTGCATATTTCTATTGTTTTTTTTTTTAAATATGAGTTATCGAAAGTACAAAAAAAGTGCAAATATATTATTTGTAATTTATGTGGTAGTTATGTTAATGTTAAAGAAAGACAAGATATTATTACCAGTTTTTGTTGCAAATGTTTACTTTGCTTATTTTGAAGTGAAAGTTTGCAGAAGTTGTGTTGAAGGATTAAGAAATCGGAGCTATGGCAAGAAAAAATTTAATGGCGTTTGCTATTCCTATGATGTGGAAAGGTCTGACAAACTATACTGACAATTGGTATTTTTGCATGATCAATGTTGGCGGCTTTAACAGCAAGTGCAAAAGATTAATAGAATATCGCAGTAGTGAAACCTGTACCTCATTGCGAAGATCTTCCAGTGCCAACTTCACCTGTTGTTTTGAAAGATGTTACTGTAGATAATTCCGACAGCTCCACATCTTAGGCAGAAAAATTTATCACCCAAAAATGGGAGGGGGTTCTACAACACAGTTGTTAAATCCAAATAAAGATAATGATTTGACTCGAGATTTAAATTTGAACAAAGAAATTGCGCAAATACTTGAATCATGGCTGAAAGCGAAGAACCTTTTAGCCTCCAGGTACATCATTTTCCTGGTATTGTCATAGAGAAAAAGATTTATTGCCCTATTCACTGAAAAAAGATATGGTTTTTGGTCATGATGTTTATGGTTTGATGAACTATTTTGGTGTCAACTACAACTCAGCAGACTGAGACTATTCATAGATTCCTCTAAAAACAGTTTCTGAGCACGGTCACTTCATGGGTCGGCAATAAATTAATTTACTTGCGATAACTTATTCAGTTCATTTAAAGGAAACATGTCAAATTATGAAAACTCTTTAAAACAATGTGAATTATGAATAAAATATATGGAAACCTTGTGGTGATTTAATAGTAATTGGAGTATCACTTGGACAACAATCTTGATACACTGAAATTTCATGTTTTATTTGCGAATGAGACAGTAGAGCTGTAACTGAACACTGCAAGAAGAAAAACTGACCCAATCAAAAATTTCTGCATCCTGGGTCAAAAAACGTTACAAATACTCTTATTGATAGAAATAAAACGTTTTCCTACCTCCTTTACACATAAAACTGGATCTAATAAAACAATTCACTAAAGCTCTCTCTCTAAGGATGGTTCTTTTTTCGAGTAACTGCTAAAAAGTTCCCAAAGTTATCATCAGAAGAACTCAAAGAATATATACATTTATTTTCCCGCAGACTCAACAACTTATGCCCGATGATGATTTTGAAAAAAACTATGACACCAGTTAAAAACGAAGTTTTTAAAGTGGTTGTTCTTTAATTTTTGGGGAATTTAAAGAACCTAACTCTAAAGTAATAGTAGAGAAGGTGTTTGATTCTTTTTAAATATTGAGCTGCAGCATTAGTTTGAAAGTTCACTTTCTTCATTCCCACTTAAATTTTTTCCCCAAAAATTTAGGATATGTTAGTGAAGAGCAAGGGGAAAGGTTTCATCAAGATGCCAAGGAAATGGAAAAGAGATATCAAGGCCGGTGAAATAAGAATATGATGGCAGATTATTACTTTATGTTGAAAAGAGATTGTCAAGAAGAACAAGGGTTTAAATCACGTTAAAAAACGTTTTCAGAAAAATGTATATAATATGCAATATGTCAAATATGTCCGTATTTATTTTTGTAATAATATTAAAATAATATTTCAATGATTAAACCTCAATAACAAACTTTCATAATTAATTTTAAATATAAGGAAGGTTAAAATTAGAGTATATTAGTGTAAAACTAAGATATTTCAAACAAAAGGAAAGAAAAATCTGACGTGGCAGGGGAAAATGGTGGCCATTTTCTTAATTAGCTCCAAAAAGTACTAAGGAAGCTGTTGTAATGATAAAAACATCAATTAACTTTTCTAAAATGCCGACTTGTTTAATAAGCGTCCCTATCTTTACTTTTATTTCCTTTAATTGCCCTACAAAATATAAGAAACCAATTAATTTCCATTAATTCCTAAACAAAGTTAAGGAAATACATATTTTTTTAATGAAAACTAGTGATGCACCGGGGAATGATTTTTGGCCAGAGACCGAAGTGACCGGGTTTAAAAATTTTCCTCCGGCCACATTATATATATATATATATATATATATATATATATATTATATATATGATATATATATATATATATATATATATATATATATATATATATATATATATTTATATATTATATATATATATATATATATATATATATATATATATATATATATATATATAGAAGAGTATATATTATATATATATATATATATATATATATAAAGAGTATATATATATTATATATATATATATATATATATATATATGTATATATTATATATATATATATATATATATAGTATAAATAAAGATAGCATATATATATATATATGTTGATAGCATATATATATATATATATATATATATATATATATATATATATATATATATATATATATATATATATATATATATATATATATATATATATATATATATATATATATATATATATATATATATATGACTAAAAGTTTGCATACCGAAAAAAAAAAGTTAAATGAACTGTTTGGATGGAGGATGAATGGGAACTTACAAGGGTGTAAGAAGCTCTTCTTGAAGGAAGTACCAAAGGTTAAGCAAGAGCGTACAGGGAGTCTTCTGCTAATAAAGAATAAGCGATGTTACTTTCGTGACTGATGAGAAAGATGTGAGGAGAGTGTGATGGGAACACTTCGAAAATCTACCTAACAGCTGTAATGAAGAGGCGATAGTGAATGTGTGAGGGTTTGATGCTGTAAAAGGAATAAGTATTTTGGGGATGAGGTAATTAGTTAATAGGGAGTAAGTAATAGGTAGGATTTGAAATTTGAAGAATGGTAAATCTGCAGGTACAGATGGAATTACCGGTGAAATAATCCAGAATGTAGGAGAGACTGTGATTGACTAGATATGGAAGTTGTGCAGCAAATCGTTTATGGATGATATAATTTCAAAGGTCTAGAGGAGAGCACTAATACAACCCTTATATAAGGGTAAGCGGATGAGGAGAACTGTAAGAACTATAGGGAAATTAGTTTATTGAGTGTTGTAAAAGTAAAAATGGGTTGAGTCAGTGACGGAATGTATGTTTGGCAGGAGCTAGAAGAAATGTGCATAAGATGATATTGACGATAATATATATATATATATATATAAATATATATATATATATATATATATATATATATATAAATATTTATATATATATATATATATATATATATATATATATATAAGGTGCGTTATAAGTATATAATATATATAACATATATATATATATATATATATATATATAGAAGATATATATATATATATATATATATATATATATATATATATATATATATATATATATATATATATATATATATATATATATATATATATATATATATATATATATATATATATATATATATATATATATATATATATATATATATATATATATATATATATATATATAAATATATTATATATATATATATATATATATATATATATATATATATTACAGTTTACAAAGGATTCATCTATTTTCTAACCCATTTATTAAATGTTATGCAAAGATAATTTTAGTTTCTTCACTTTCTTCAAGTTTCTTGTAGTCTTTCTTTTCCCAGTTTGATTAATTTATAAAATACCTTTTTTCTTTTTTTTTTCTAAAAATAAATGTTATATAAATGCATATTTATTTTTATTATTTTTCCTAGGTCCTGCAAGGTAATAAAATTTCAATTTCATTATTAAAAGAAATTATTAATTAAGGCTACACAAAACTTCTGCCGGAGAGCCGCCGACATAAGAGGTCGCCTGCCGGAGCTAGATATCCGGTCTTGCCGGAGCCGGAGCCGGAGCCGTATCTCCGGGGTATCACTAATTAAAGATATATTAAGAGTAGTATAGCAAGCAAATTCTCTTTTTTTTCTTTTGTTATTAATATTGCGAAATTGTCGCACGGCTGCTCCAAGATTGTTGCAAATTTGGCTGCTGCGATCGATATCTGGATTAATATTAAGGCATTGTTGTTTTAATATATATATATATATATATATATATATATATATATACATAAAAATATATATATATATATATATATATATATATATATATATATATATATATATATATATATATATATATATATATATATATATATACACTTCCCTGAAGAAAATTTAAAATCACAAATCTGACTTTGGAAAAGAACCTCATTTGTCCAAAGTCTTTCCGAGTTAATAAAGAAAAAGGGCCACTTTTGTTTCAAAGTTAAGCTTCGTTTTGCTTGGCTAATTTTTCTAATGGCTTTTCTCTAACACAAATCTGAAGTTCCGGAGAGATATTTGTTATAAAGATTTCGGCGGATATTTATGGTTGATTCCTAAAACTTTTTTAGAGATAGAGATAGAGAGAGAATTCTATAGGAAGAGAGAGAGAGAGAGAGAGAGAGAGAGAGAGAGAGAGAGAGAGAGAGAGAGAGAGAGAGAGAGAGAGAGAGAGAGAGAGAGAGAGAGAGAGAGAGAGAGAGAGAGAGAAAATGCAGGATGGAGGATTTGGTTGTCCGACTTGATGGGTAAAAGTAATAAAGATTGGAAATTAAATTTATTTTTTTTATATCGTCAATAGTATATTGTTGTATTGAGAGAGAGAGAGAGAGAGAGAGAGAGAGAGAGAGAGAGAGAGGGAAAGGAGAGAGAGAGAGAGAGAGAGAGAGAGAGAGAGAGAGAGAGAGAGAGAGAGAGAGAGAGATGAAAATATTACGAAAGAGATGAAATATACGAAGAGAGAGAGAGAGAGGAAAATATTTTAAATATTCATTATAAAAAATCGAGAAAAATGAATTTTTATTTTTTATTTTTCAGCAAATATAAAGATAAAAAATAAATAAATAAATAAAACCTGGAAAAAGAAAAAATGCGAAAAATAAAAAATAAATTTAAAAAATAATACATTTAAAAAAAAAAAACTATAAAAACAAAATCATTAGAAATTATTAAAAAATAATTAATATTATTAAATATTCAATAATAAAATACTAAAATTACATTTTAAGATATAAAACAAAATTAAAATATTAATACTGAAGATTAATAAATAAATTAAAAATAATACAAGTATTAAATTATCATAATATTGAATTTATTATTATTTCAGATAACAGGGAAATTATCTCCCGTTTTATATAATTTATTTGCATATTGAAATTGTATAAATATATATATATATATAGTAGTATATATATGTTAGAATGTATAGTTATCTATATATATATATATATATATATATATATATATATATATATATATATATATATATATATATATATAGTAAGTATTCAGCACTGATCGCTAAAAGATAGAAATTGTAATAGAAGGTTATCTATGTTATTAAATATTTAAATTGTAATTTCTCTATTCTATATATATATATATATATATATATATATATATATATATATATATATATATATATATATATATATATATATATATATATATATATATATATATATATATATATTATGTTAGATATGTAAGTATATCTATGTATATATATATATATATATATATATATATATATATATATATATAATAAAACTAGTAAAAATTTACTCAAATTGAACAGTTTATAGGTTCTCAGTTGTCGCTGAAGAGATAATTGAGTACATTTCGGTCAGCGAAAACTTTAAAGTTGTCAAAATGAGAAGTATGAAATCAATTCCCATATATATATATATATATATAGGTATAGTATATATATATATATATATATATATATATATATATATATATATATATATATATATATATATGAGAATTAAATATATATATATATATATATATATATATATATATATATATATATATATATATATATATATATATATATATATATATATATATATATATTTTTTTTATATATATATATATATATATATATATATATATATATATATATATATATATATATATATATACAGAAATTTTTTTTATATCAAAATCCATATTTCAATCACTCATTGGCCTAATCATGAATTATTATTTCGCAAATTAATTTAGTTTGACCTGATATATTATTCTAAAAACATTGTGTAAATTGTTAATGATAATTTTTACTAAAGACTTTAATCTTTTAACGAAACTCTGAATTTAATATTAATAAATAACTGAAATTGGAAGAAACTATACTTCCCTATCGCGTGGAAAAGGTCTGCAGTGTTTAAAATAGTTACCCATAAATTATTTTTTTTTTTTTGAATATTTTCCAATAAATTTGTGAAATTATATAAAGAATAAGTTATTGGTTTTATATTATATCTTATCAATATTTATTTTTTCAACTTCGCTTTATATTAAAGTTATTTTTTGCTTCTGTGATTTAGGACTAACAAATGCATTGTTAGGGGCAATGGTATGTAACACCAAGGCCGTTTATATTATATATATATATATATATATATATATATATATATATATATATATATATATATATATATATATATATATATATATATATATATATATATATATATATATATATATAAATCAAAATTTTAATTTTATTAAGGAAGTAAAATATATATAAAGTGAGCAGTTTAAGGGTTCTCAGAACCGGTGTCAAAATTGAGCATACAAAACTATTCAAATAGAGTAATTTGTTTTCATCAGATTGACAATTAACTACTCACAGAAAAAGTACTCAATTGAGAATTATTTTTTCTCTTTTTGACATTTGAAAACTTGTCATTTTGACGACTTTGCATGCTCAATTTTGACACCAGTTTTGAGGACCCTAAATTTGTCTATTTGAGCAGGTTTTTTTGTATATATATATATATATATATATATATATATATATATATATATATATATATATATATATATATATATATATATATATATATATATATATATATATATATATATATATATATATAATTTTTTTTGTATATATATATTCACTCATATTGAAAAGAATTCTACTCGTGAATTGTGGTAACGTGTAATATATATATATATATATAT
>JABUQX010073330.1:27500-30960 GCA_015478945.1 Trachelipus rathkii
ATTGGGTGTGTGAAATGTCAGATGCAACCACCTATAAATTGTACGACGAGCCGCCCCTGATTATATATATATATATATATATATATATATATATATATATATATATATATATATATATATATATATATATATATATATATATATATATATATATATATATATATATATATATTTTATATATAAAGAGAGAGAAATGTATAGAAAGAAGTATATAGATATATAGATATATATATATATATATATATATATATATATATATATATATATATATATATATATATATATATATATATATATATATATATATATATATATATATATATATATATATATATATATATATATATATATTTATATAACTGGGCTTTTAATTTTAATTTATAAAAATAATAATAAAAGCCATTTAAGAGTAAATATTAATTAATAGAAATGAGGAAAATATATTTGTGGTTTTAGTTTTAGTTTTAGTTTTAGGTTTAGGTTTAGGTTTAGTTTTAGGTTTAGTTTTAGATTTATGTTTAGGTTTGGTGAATGTTGAAAGTACAAAAGGAGGATCTCTGGCAGAAACACTACTATGAAGGTTGAAGTAAATAGTGAATTTCCAATTGGCAAACGGTATGATGGTGCAGCAGTGATGATGAAATATATTATAGGTCATTTAGGCTGCCGAAAATATCCAGCGGCATTGTATATGTTCATTGCTTTTCACATTTATGTGTTTCACATTCATGTGAAGATAGATAGATAGATAGATAGATAGATGGATAAGATAGATAGATAGTTAGATAGATAGATAGATAGATAGATAGATAGATAGATAGATAGATAGATAGATAGATAGATAGATAGATAGATAGATAGATAGATAGATAGATAGATAGATAGATAGATAGATAGATAGATAGATAGATAGATAGATAGATAGATAGATAGATAGATAGATAGATAGATAGATAGATAGATAGATAGATAGATAGATAGAAACACACAAGGCGGATAACTATTTTAATAGAAAAAATAGGAAAGTTTTCAACAGAGATAAAATGAAGAAAACTAACATGAATTTGCGAAATAATCTAGGGTGAAAAGTTACAATGGATTGTTACGAATAAAAGAAGTTATTAAATCGAGTTGAAGCTTTAGACTAGCTTCAAGTGGATCAAGATATTAAACCTTATTCAAAAATCTAAAATCTTTTGTAATCTGTAATCACAAGCGAATAGATTATAAGTTGTATTATGATTTCACTTTTATTCTCTTTCGCCCTTCCATTATATATTATATACATCCCATTTTACATTGCAGTATCTATCAATAGTGACAGCAACTACCCTTAATCATATTGAAAAAATGTGAGGCTTGTTTTGAAAGATTTTTGCGCCAAACGTTTGATGAATTTGCATTTTGGAAATTGCGACAGAACTTCTGCTTTCTATTAATGAAGTAATGAGAATACCGCATTTCAGAATCAATGCAAAATTAATAGAAATAAATCAATTGCAATTCCCTTTCTTGGTAATTGTGAAAACCAGTTGGAGAGCAAGTGTGCGAGCCATGGATAGATAGATACTATTAGATAGATAGAGCCATAGATAGATAGAGCCATAGATACTTACCAATCTTAGCAAAGTCATTACATCGATATCTAATAAAAACTTTACGAATTTTGTAAATAAATTTTGATCTAAAAACTCACTATTTGGATTGCATTTCATTTTAACATCTTTCTCACTCACAACATCCTCTCCAGAAAGATATTACATCCTCTGAAAAGGCTCAAAACATATTCTCTCAATCCAACGGGGGAGTAAAAACTAACAAAACTGGTCTTAATGTCTTCATCATGGCTACACAATATAAAATGAAGAAGTTATTAATCATTTTGCTGTTAAGAGACTAAGAAGAATAATGTTTTTATATATAACATAACATCTTTTATTGAATTTTCAAATTGATCTCGTTGGTTATTCTATTCCCTTATTCAAGTAAGAATATATATATATATATATATATATATATTTATAAAGCGTTATTATATATATATATATATATATATATATATATATATATATATATATATATATATATATATATATATATATATATATATATATATATATATATATATATAGCTGAAAAACGACATAGAAAAATGAGAAATAAAGAATAATCAACTTTTAAATTTACGAAAAATTATATTTCTTGTATTTAATCAACGAAATAATTTTTGTATTTATATTTTACATTAATGTATATCTTATTATTATAAAGTCAAAATGTAATATTTATTTTATATATATATAATTTTTTGTTATATAAAATTATTTGTTAAATTGTACATAACTTTGTTTATTATGTATCGAAAAAATAATGTCCAACCTGCCTGCCTTGGCGTCATTTTTGAAATGTATTTTTGCAAGCTTCTCTCCTCAGATATAAGGTTTGCAACGATATAAACTGACATATGCTAAAAAGTAATGTATTTAACTTAAGGTCAGCGACTTGTTTATATATATTAAAGATGATGTTTAATAAAAATTAACCAAAAAATATCAAGTTGTTTCACTCTCCCATTAAAGAGATATATAAAAAGAGTTCTAACGACTTATATTGCTGGTTCATTAGCCTCGAGTAGCTAGCGTCATATATAGCTTCTGTAAGCGAAAGAAGGCGACTCCAACAGAGAAAGAAATAATAAGGTAAAAGGAGTTGTTACGTGAAACTTAAAAAGAGCAATCAACTACTACCTCTCCATTGGAGAGACCCAAAAAAGAGACCACTCCAATACTCCTGGCAATATATATATATATATACACTATATCTATATATATATATATATATATATATATATATATATATATATATATATATATATATATATATATATATTATAATAAATATTATATATATGTATATTTTTATTTGTTTATATATATATATATGTCAATATATAATATATCTTTATATATTATATATATATATATATATATATATATATATATATATATATATATATATATATATATATATATATATATATATATATATATTTGGTAGTTAATCACTTCTAATATATATTAAAATATTTTTATTATAATCTTAACGTTAACGATATACATATGAGTATATATATATATATATATACATATTTATATATAACATATATATATATATATATATATATTATATATATATATATATATATAGCAGTTATATAAATATATATATATATATATATATTTTATATATATATATATATATATATATATATATATATATATATATATATATATATATATATATATATATATATATATATATATATATATATATATATATATATATATATATATATATATATATATATATTTATGAAGCGGCGCAATGAAAACGCGAAAGCGTTTCACGATGTTTTAAAACGGTTAAACACCCAAAACGAGCACCAACGAAGCACAACAGT
>JABUQX010073331.1:5000-15000 GCA_015478945.1 Trachelipus rathkii
GCGACCGACCAACCTGAAACATTGGAATGCACCTAATATAAACATTTCGTTCAAATTCCGCACCAAACGTTGCATACATTGGGGCAGCATTGGAAATAGAAAAATTCCTCGAAACTGAAATTTTCTTTCTTTCTCTTATTTGAAGCTATTTCAAACCTGCCTTTATATATATATATATATATATATATATATATATATATATATATATATATATATATATATATATATATAATAGTAGTATATATATATATATATATATATATTATATACATATATATATATATATATATATATATATATATATATATATATATATATATATATATATATTATATATATATATATATATATATATATATATATATATATATATATATATATATATATCCACTATTGTGTATGTGTGTGTTTCCATTGACATACCATTGATGACATTTTTTTATTGGGAAACCATCTACGGGGGGGGATTATGATAAATACTTAATCATATATATATATATATATATATATATATATATATATATATATATATATATATATATATATATATATATATATATATATATATATTTATATATATATATATATACTACTCTAGAGGGGTATCTATACTATTATCTCACATTTGTTTAATATATCTAGAACTAACCCAAACTGATTTGCACTGAACGATATCATACACCATAAAGGTGATAGTAGTATATATATATATATAGTATATATATATATATATATATATATATATATATATATATATATATATATATATATATATATATATATATATATATATATATATATATATATATATATATATATATATATATATATAGGGGAAAGTTAAGGGGGAAAAAACGAAAAAATTTTATTAAGATTTTCTGTTTAGAACACTTTATATGGGTGCCCTAAACATCGCATAGTAGTAAAAAGATAGTCTGAGTAGTAGAAGTAGTAGCATACGAGATCTGCGGACAACATTTTTTCTGTTGAGTTTTCCACCAGTTTGATACTGTTGGTTAAATATTGGGAACCCCCTACAACTATTTTTCGCAATTTAGTAAAATTCTATATAAATATATATATATATGATATATATATATATATATATATATATATATATATATATATATATATATATATATATATATATATATATATATATATATATATATATATATATATATATATATATATTTTTATATATATATAATATTTATATATATATATATAAATATATATATATATATATATATATATATATATATATATATATATAGTAGTAGCGAGAGGGTCCGCAGACAACATTTATAGTTCCAACACTAGTTAACATTGCTGTTTGAGAGCATACAGGAGAGATAGTTAAGTGTCATACCGACGTATTGTGCATTATTTTGTGATTACGAAAAAACAAAATGGCGGAGAAACCGATTTCAGAGATAGAAGATAAGGGTGCTGATGACGGAGAGAGAGAGAGTGAGAATCTTGAATTGAATGAGGGTAGTAACGACGAAGGTCATAATCCAGATCAGGCAAACGGAGGGGGGGCGGAGATGAAACGCCCATAACCCAAGAAGGGGGGCGCGCTCCCCCAGGGATTACCCCTATCCAAACTCCTTTGAACCCAAGGGCCACTCCGAACCCCTACATCACTCTTCTTAGCCAGGCATCCCAAGTAGTAAGGGAGGGAGCACCTCCCCCACGGGTCGAAACTCCACCATATATGCAGAAAACGGTTGCGTTGGACAACACCTTGAATCTACAACTAAAGCCTGCTACTGTTGACACTACTACTAAAAAGAAAATCCGCAGAAATTGGGGTGGATTCGAAACTCAGAACCTCAATGAAAGCAAGTGGGAGGGTGCCGAAATACCGAACACCTCCCCATGGGGACCCGACGGCCCCCCAACGATCCAGAACCAAGCCACAGGCTCGGTCCAAACCCCTGCTGGGCCTAACGCCGCTCAACAACAAACAAGCGTCCTCACAGGAGGAGTTATGGGAGGAAACACCAACGAAAGTGCTCCAGCAGGCCAGAACACCGCTAATTATGGGTTTTTACCAACGGGGACGATGCCCCCACCTCTCTATTATACAGGCATGCCACCTGGCAATTACACCATGCCTAACCAGTTCCATCCTTACCCCGGAGCATGGCAAGGATACCCCTATATGCCTCCACAACCAATTGGAGCCCCCTATTACCCAACTAATCTGTTTAATACCGCTTTCCCAACGATTCCCGAAAATTTAAAATTATTTGGCAGACATCTTAAGACAAGAATATGGAAAGGCATCTTATACCCAGACTTCATCACTTCTTTGAATGCAAATCTAGATGCTTTAGGCCCATTAAATGAAAGTCAAAAGATCACTTTTGCAAAGTCGGCAATATCATCCGATCAAAATAGCGAAGCCAGAAAATATATGCTCAGAGATAACTCCTTCTCAAAATTTACCAAATTAGAAGACTTTCTCGCCCAGTTAAAGATTTTTCTACAACCGGAAGAGAAGAAAACCGTTTTCGACTTAATGTTGGAATTTTTAGAATATAGAAGGGAGAGAGACTCAATTTTTACTGATTTCGTGTTAGAACTAAAAGACCGGTTGACGAAGTATCAGAGCCGCCTTCATGATTTGGATGATAAAGCAATATTCAACTCAAGGCAGATAAACCTATTGGTTACAGGGAAGATCATCCAAAACGTAAATGAAAGAAGAGATGGAGAGAGATTACGAGAGAAGATCCTTAGGGTATTCGATACAGAGATGAACTTAAATGAGTTGATAGAAAAGTTATCTCAAATTTCAAATGGAGCCTTATTAAAAGATGAGTATAGAAGGCCAAATGAGGGCCGCACCACTAGGGTGTTCTTGGCCAAAGAAGAATCGGGAGGGAGACAGAGGGTTGGAGTTAATAACTCATACAGGGACAACAGGGAACCAATGAAGCCAAGGTATGAGGAGAAGGGAAGGGAGGAGGTGAGACCCAATTACACTCCTCAAAGGAGGAGAGATGAGGTAAAATCGAACAATACTTTTCATAAGAAAAGAGAAGAGGTGAAGATAGGGTATGTTACACCGAGTTATAAGGGCACCTTGAAAAAGATGTCAGCCCAGGAGTTAAAAGAACACTCTGTGTGCTTCTTTTGCGAGACGGTGGGACACTCGTCCCAAGCATGCCGCTGGGAATTGCCTTATTGCCGAGAGTGTAGAGCATATCACCGAAGGGGGTCGCAACCTAAGTGTAGAGGAGCACCGCCTTGGAGACCTATCCCAGAAACCCTGCTAATGTTCACTCCATACAATAGCCAGATTGATATGGACAAAGGCATAAGAGCGAAAAAGCCAGAACCTTACTACCCAGACAAGCGAGGGCCCAGGATCCTTCCCAAGAAAAAGGGAGGATACAAGCCCCCAGATGGGAAGGTAAAGACTAACGCGAGGGTATATATGGCTGAGAGCCAGCCAAGAGATTTTGAGGTGAATGAAGAAGTGGAGTATGGTGATGGGAGGTATGAAGAAGAACTTTCTCATCCTCAGGATAGGATAGAGAATGAAAATTTTTAGAGGAGGGCAAAGAGAGGAGACGTGTGAGAAAAAAGTTTAAAGACAGAATGAAGAAATGGGAAAAAAGAAAAGAAGTCGTACAGCAATCTTTTAGGCTGGGACGACACTTTTACACGAATGTTTACCTTGCTCCATCTATGAGTAGTATGGAGGCGAAGACCAAAGTTTTGGTTGACACAGGATCTAGTGTTAGTATTGTCACAGCCCGGCGGCTCAAACAATTGGAAAAAGAGGGAAACTTTAAAGTAGTCCTCCGTAAGACCGATTTAAGGGTACAGGGGGTGAACAACAAACCAACGGTTTTGAAGGGAGAAATACAGTTATATCTTCGCCTACATAAAAGATATTACCTCACTACATTCCAAGTAAATGATATAGATGGAGAAAACAGTTGGGATATTCTTTTGGGTAGCAACGTTTTGTCTAACATTCCCATAACTTTAAACTTCTTTTCTGCTAAGATGTCTATCCAGGAAGGTAGAGAGGTAGACATTCCGATCTTTGCCGATCCACAAGGAATTTATTTGGTTAGAGAATTTTCTGATGGGAATCTTAAAAGAATAAGAGACCTCAAGAAAAGGGAGGAGAAGTTACCCCAGGCCCGAGGGCCTAGAGGGGGGAGAACCAAGGATTCGAACCAAATTTTCGCTAAACCACCCGCACGTGCTGCGGATAAGCATCTTTTTCGTAGGGAGGCCGCCTTGCCAGTTAAAAACACACGCAACGCGGATAAGCATCTTTCGCATAGAGAGGCCGCCTGGTCAGTTAATACTAATAACGCACACGCCGCGGTTGAACCTCGTTCCTATCGGAAGGTCGATCTGTCTGTTTCCCAGGGGGGAAAGACAGCCTCTTCAGCACGAAATTCGCAGAGGCAGCCAATGCCTAGGCATGGGAAAAGAGATAGGGAAATTGCCTTGAAAGGAGAAGCTCAAGGGGAACCAGACAAGATGAAAAGGGACCAAGTGGGCATCCGGAACCCACCCCTCACTCATCGCAGCGTTGATTCCAGAGGGGCCAGACCCAAACTCAAGCACACTCCCTCAGATTTGGAAGAAGATTTGGGCAAATCCGAAGATTTGGAAGTTTTGGAGAGCGATGACCATGAAGGAGATGGCCATCTGATGATGGATGAAGAAATTAAGATAAATTTAAAGGTAATTGAGAAGATTGTTTTGCCTAGTCAATCATGTGGATATCTAAAACTCCGACCGGAAACTCAAGATGATTTTGAACTGGAGCGGCTGTGCATAATGACACCAGCTTTCACCAAAGGACCGCTGTATGTGGCCAATACAATTAGTCCGGTGAGGGATAACACGGTTATCCTCAGTTATATAAATTTGAGTGACAAATCCTTTTATCTGAATAAAGGTGTGAATCTAGGAGAAGGGTATCCGATTATTAGCGAACAGATCGAGAGAAGCACAGACAAAAGAGGACACCAGAGAACAGTTTCTGCTAATGTAGCCACCTGCTCAAAGGGTCTTACGAAGACAGAGTTAAGGCGAGTGTACAAAGAAATCATCGAAGAGAAGATGTCAAAAGAAGAGGCAGAGAACTGTCTTCTCGAAAAGCCAGAGTATCTGGAGGAATTGCTGGAGCTCCTCATGGACTACCATGACGTATTGGCACTAGATGATGATGCTGTCCCAGTCTGTCCGCTTCAGAAATTTAAGATTGAGCTGTTACCCGATGCCCCGAAAGTCATTTTTCGTAAACAATACAGATTACCGGTACTTGCAGGACATCGATGATTTCACCGATTCTGCACTGAAAAAGGGGTACATCAAAGCAGGGTACAGCCCCCACTCGTCTCCATTACTTGTGGTGGCTAAAAAGAACAGTTCAAAGCCTAGGGTGTGTCTGGATTACAGGTACCTCAACTCCCATAGCATTCAGGACGTGTTTCCTCTGCCTTCAATCGACGAGATTTTTACATCCCTAGGGGGTAATACGGTGTTTACATCCGTAGATTTACTAGATGCCTACAACGCCCTAGAGATAGAAGAGGAGACGCAAAAGCTGATGGCGTTTAGAACGAGGAAAGGCCTATGGGTCCCCACTCGTTTGATGTTCGGCCATAAGAACGCCCCAAGCATCTATGCCCGCACGATGACCATGGCCTTAAACCACCTTTTAGGGCCTGTAGCACAAGTCTATCTAGACGACGTATTGATCCTGGGCAGGGACGTGGCGGAACACTTTGAAAATTTGAGAAAAGTGCTCGCTGCTTTCAGAGAAAATAAGCTGAGAATAAAATTATCAAAATGTAGTTTCCTACAATCAGCCGTTTTGTATCTGGGATTCAAGATAGGAAGACATGGAATTAGCCCAGATCCGGCCAAGGTAGAAACAATGAAGAGTTTCGTCCCTCCTACAAATGTGAAGGAAATGCAGAGTTTACTTGGTTTCTTCTCTTATTTTCGCTTCCTCATAAAGGACTTTGCCGCAGTAGCACAACCTTTGTATGATCTGATAAAGAAAGGTGTCCCTTTCCTTTGGACGAAAAAACAACAACAAGCTTTCGACACTTTGAAAGAGAAACTAGTGGTGCAGCCACAACTAACTTTCCCTGATTACCGCAAGGAATTCTTCGTGAACACCGACGCTAGTAATTACGGGATAGGGGGAGTGTTGTACCAACTGACAGATGAAGGGAAAGAAAAACCCTTATCTTTCGTGTCCCGGGTACTCAGGGGCAGTGAGTTAAATTATGATACGATCGAAAAGGAGTGTTTAGCCGTGGTGTTCTGCTTGCAAAAGTTTAAGAACACCATCTTCGGCTATAAGGTCACTATCATCACTGACAACCAACCTCTCTGCTTTATTTTTAGAAATAAGCAGCAGACCGGCCGATTAGCTAGATGGAATCTCTTAGTAAACAGTTTCTCACCCACCATAGTGTACAAAAAAGGAAAGAACAATGTTGCCCCCGACTATCTGAGTAGGCATCCAGCACCTAATGTGTTCCTGGTAAAAGAAATAGCGAAAACAGGGAAAACAGAAAAAGTAGAGAAAGCAGAAACAACAGAAAAGCTCCCTCGAATAGATTTCGCTTTGAGTCGGGAAAATTTCATCAAAGAACAAGAGAAATGTCCCCGTGTAGGAAAATTGGTAAAATGGGCCGAAGAGAATCCCAGAACACACCCTCACATCTTAATAAAAGGCATCTTACATTACGCTGTGGAAGCAAAACCTTATCTTGTACATGTTCCGGATAGTATGATTTACAGTGTGATAGACCAGTGCCACGCTTCACTAGCTAGCGGGCACGGAGGTCAGCAAAGAACTGAAAAAAGAGTAGAGGAAAAATACTATTTTCCTGGTATTCAAAAGTTAGTTAAAGAATACTGTAGTCAATGTGTGTCTTGCGCTAGAACTAAGGGTCCTAGACCCCCTACAGCAGAGATCAATAGATGGCCATTGCCATACACACCCTTCTCGCGCGTTCATGTTGACAGTATTGGGAAATTGCCAGCTTGTACAGGTCAGGAGCCAAATACATCTTAGTATTTCGCGACGTTCTAACACGGTATGTTGAATTAGTGCCTTGCAAGACTAGGACGAGTGAGGAATGTGCCAGAGCATTGCAAGAGAGGGTCATATGTAGACATAGTGCTCCTCAACTGCTTGTCTCTGACAATGCCTTGGAATTTACGAGCCAGGTGTTTAAGGACCTATGTAAGGCGTGGAGGATAAAGAAGATAGAAATTTTGCCTTACAAAGCCTCCCAAAATGGTGTTGTAGAAAGAATAAATGCTGATATTGAATCTTTCTTGCGGCACTACGTGAATGCAAACCACCGAGATTGGGATAAATACCTGAGTTTTGCCCAAATCGCTATCAATTCCGCGTATAATCGATCTATAGGGTCTTCACCCCACTTCCTGTTACATGGTTACATAAAGAGGCTCCCTTATGAGATGCCTGATTATGTATCACCTTTTGTAAATAAGACAGAGAAGATGAGATTCATTTCTGATGAAGTGGATACGATAGTAGAGAGGATCGATTATATAAGAGATTTGGCAAGAGAAAAGTTAGAAGCGGAAACCACAAAAACTTTGGAGCAACAACATAAAAGGGCCAAGCAAAGAGAATTCAAAATAGGAGATTATGTTTTCGTCAGAGCAGTAAAAAAGCCCCATCAAAGTTCGAAGTTATGTGCCAAGTTTGACGGGCCATATATTGTCCAATGTTTAAGAGGACCAAACAAACTGATGGTGTATTGTTTAGAATCCGGCCGAACCTTCCCCGTCCATGTGGACAACGCCAAGGTGATCCCAGCAGAAAAGTTCACCGAGTCACATTTTGACTTTATGAATGATGAAGTTTGGAATCCCCACGCCGTGGAAGAAATGTTAAGCTCCAAAGAACAAAAAAGGGAAAGAATTGAGGAAAGACAACAGAGAAGCGACCCAGGAGTCCCTTCTGAGAGAGAAGAAGAAAGAGGAGAAGAGGAGGAAGAAGAAGAAGGAGGAGCAGAAGAAGACGAAGAAGAAGAAGTAGATGAAGTAGTAGATGAAGTGGAAGAACTTCCTCCTCCCACAAATCAAATGTCTTCCCAATATTCTTTCCAAATTCCCATAACGCCACAAATTCAGTCCGGACACAGCTACTTTCCAACTCCCCATCCCCCACAATCTCAGCAAGAATACTACAACTCTTACTCTATCCCCCCACCTCAGCCGGTACCGAGTAGTACGAATTCTTGGAGCCATCCGACTCCAGTGCAACAACCGACCCCGGTGGAACCCGTAAGAGAAAGTAAACCCGTGGAAGAAAGAAGATTTAGCGATGAGATTGTAGAAAGAAGAAGATACAGCGATGTACTCGCCGGAAGAGGCCGTCCAGGCAGTGAATTCAAGTGTTCCACTCCAAAAATTGACTTCCCAAAGACTCCCTCCAACCCTGCGGTTCGGAGAAAAGAGTTTAGACCATCTTTATCCCCAATTCAACAAGAGATTTCCCTAGAAAACCCTGTTCAAGAAACTCTTCAGGAGCCACCAGCACACGAAGGTGAGGTGTATGGAGCCTATGGTGGACCCCCTCCAAGAACAAATTCCCCAGTGAAATCTCCAATTTCCCCAGTGAAAGATGGCCGTTTTCCCATTCCCACTGTTGTAGAATCACCCCCTATGGAATTCGTCAGAGATGACAGGAAGAAAGATCCATCTTACAGACCACATAATTTGTTTACTGGTCCCAGAGATTCTACACCCATGGTTACAAGAAGTCAAACAAGGATAAAGGAACAAGCTTTACAGCAACAGCCCGAGGCAAGTGACAACACGGAGACTACAGCGAAGACTCCTGTCCAGCCTCCACCTGTCAAATTGGATTTGAACACAACAGTCCGAGGAGGGAAAGCTTGGTATTTGCCTCCTGGTTACTAGTTCATCCCAATTTTGTATATACTTTGTATATTCCTAGATTTAAGAGAAAACTCTTTTAGTTTGTAGGATGAATTCTTCTTATTCTGCTAGTCTAAGAAGGATACTTTTAATTTTAAGATTAGGATAAAAGTACATTTCGCTTCGCGTCTGTACTAAAAAATTTTTTTTTCTTAGTTAAGAAACACTTAGTGGATTAGGAAAAATATTAGACTGGATTAGTAGACGATCGTCATAAATTTAAGAAAATTAGCTTGGATTAGTATATATTCCTAGATTTTTAAGAAAATTAGTCGGGATTAATACATATTCATAAGAAATCTAATCTTAGAATTTAGATGTAGATTCGATAAATCTTAGAATAGATTAATTCAGTTCTAGTTTTACTCATTTTTTTATATAAAGAAACCTTTTAAAAATATGTTTCACTCTCAGAATAAGGGGGGGGACAGCAATTTTTAATACAAAAAATAAAAATACAAAATAGAAAACCCAAAAAACTTTTCTATTAAGAAAACAAAAAAAATAAGTAACGAGTAAGTAAGTAAGTAATATAAAAACTAAATTAGTAATTAAGCAACTAATAAAAACTAAATTAGTAAGTAAGTAACTAAGTACTAAATAGTATATAACGTTAAGTTTAAAAAACTCTTACATTTAGATTTTAATTCTACTAACTCGATTATAGTTAAGAAACTAGTTAGGTTAGGTAATAAAACGCGAACGCTTTAACTAACCAATTAATTTTAAAACAGTTATTAAACATAATTAGGCGACCTTATAATTCATCACGATAAGAAAAGTATAAATATTTCAGAAATGAATTTCGGAATACCAGTTTTGTTGCTACTCATCATCGTATCAACATGCCAAAACAATCTCATAAATGAAAAAGAAGAAACAAAGATTCTACCTGGTTTAGTTCTATATCGTACAGGAGAAGTTAACTTCATAGAAGGATACCTCGATCTAGTTATCTCCTTAGAATGTCCCTCAGACATTAAAGAAACAATCATCAAGACGACTAAACTAGTAA
>JABUQX010073332.1:5000-10000 GCA_015478945.1 Trachelipus rathkii
TAGAACAGATATGTTCTATGCGGAAAACGTAAAGCCATCAACTACAGCCATTCAGCGTGATCGAATAGATCATAGTCTTAGAACAGATATGTTCTATGCGATAAACATCAAAGCTAGTTAGTAGAGTTAAGAAGAAGAAGAAGAGAAGAAGAAGAAGAAGAAGAAGAAGAAAAAGAAAAAGAAAAAGAAAAAAAAAAAAAAAAAAAAAAAAAGAAAAAGAAAAAGAAAAAGAAAAAGAAAAAGAAAAAGAAAAAGAAGAAGAAGAAGAAGAAGAAGAAGAAGAAGAAGAAGAAAAAGAAGAAGAAGAAGAAGAAGAAAAAGAAGAAGAAGAAGAAGAAGAAGAAGAAGAAGAGTAAGAACAGGAGTAAAAGGAAGAGAAGAAAAAGAAAAGAAAGAAAAAGAAAAGAAAGAGAAGAAAAAGAAGAAAGAAAAAGAAAAAGAAAAGAAAAAGAAAAGAAAAGAAAAAGAAGAAAAAAGAAGAAAAAGAAGAAAAAAGAAAAGAAAAAGAAAAGAAAGAAAAAGAAAAGAAAAGATTATTTTTATTATTATTATTTATTATTATTTTATTATCATTATTTTTATTATTATCATTATTATTTATTATTATTTATTATTACTAATTATTATCATTATTATTTTTATTTATTAATTATTATTATTAATTTTATTATCATTATATTATCTATTATTATTATTATCATTATGATTGCTTTTAGAAAATATGTTCAAATTATATATATATATAAATATATATATATATTATAATATATATATTATAAATAATATATATATATAGGAGATACAGATATATATATATATATATATATATATATATATACTTTTCTTTAATAATAATAATAATATAATATAATAATAATAATAATAATAATAATAATAATAATAATAATATAAATATTATGAAGATAAAGATAATAAAAATCATGGAAGCATTATTAGTATAAGTAGTTATTGTAGTAGTAGTAGTAGTAGTAGTAGTAGTAGTAGTAGTAGTAGTAGTTAGTTCAGTAGTAGTAGTAGTAGTATTAAGTAGTAGTAGTGTTATTCTGTCTTTTCATATGGTTTCGCAGATGATATTCCAGAAGTTTTCGATCAGTAAGTTATATTTTTGTTCCAAAACAAAGATGAATTTTGATTGAGTTGAGAATAGGACGTAATAAATCCGAGCCTTACGAAGGCTCTGAAATCATTAAAACGAAAATGCATCTTTTTTTTATATATATAATAAGTAATACGTCGTACATATGTACAGAAAATACCCAGAAAGAAACATTCATAGATAGTTACGTACATACAATACACAGAAAAATACTTGTAAATACAAACTGCATAAACATACATTAAAAGAGTACATTTAATAATATATATATATATAATATATTATATAATTAATATATATATAATTATATATTATATATATATATTATATATAGTATATATATAATATATATATATTATATATATTATTATATATATATATATATATTAAGGTATAGTAAATTCTTTTCCTAGTTAATGAACTGGAATTTTATTCACGAGAAAGAGAAAATAATTTCAATTCTTATTTTGGTGGGCTTAAAATTTTTAGTTCTTTATTTTATCTTTTTTTTATTTTAAGTTTTTTAAACAATTTTATTTAGTCATTAAGTTATGCGATATAATAATAATATAATAATAATAATAATAATCAATAATAATAATAATATAATAATAATATAATATAATAATAATAACTAATAATCATAATATAATAATAATAATAATAATATAATATAATAACTATAATAATAATAATAATAATAATAATAATAATAATAATAATAATAATAATAATAATAATAATAATAATAATAATAATAATAATAATAATAATGATAATAATGTCTTTAGGTTTTTTGAACAATTTTTATTTCGTACAGTTAAAGATTGATAACGATAAACCTCTCTCTCTCTCTCTCTCTCTTTCTCTTCCTCTTCTCTCTCTCTCTCCCTCTCTCTTCTCTCTCTCTCTCTCTCTCTCTCTCTCTCTCTATTGTGATCAGTGAACAATTCTAGAACAGAATTTAATATTTTTTTTTTTAGGGGGCTCGAGCCGACGGTGGGACAGAGGGGGAGACGAAGTCCCCCCGTCGTCCACCGGTAAGTCTCAGAGACCAAGACTAGTATATTTTCTACCGGGGGTTTATTTCTTTATTAAATAAAATACTAAAAAAATTTAACATATTTTCTACCTTATTTCTATACGCAAAGAGAGCACTGATAAAAAGCAATCTCTTCTGGCAACTGTTTCGTCCTCGCTGCGCATTACATTGACCGGGAAATAATACTGTTGGAGCAGTTGTCGTCACAATTAATTGTATTGACATTATTAAAATTTGAAAATCTTATTTTAACCTTTTCTATTTTTTTTTATTACATTTTTGATCTAAAAATTCTGTGCACTATTACAAAAATGCGTTATTTTGGTTTTAGTGTTGGATTTTGTACTTTTCCTAGTTTACACGCCTGTTTCCTAAAGTAAACTTCTGGGCAATATATATATAGTATATATATATATATATATATATATATATGTATATGATTTATATATAATATATATATATATATTATATATATATATCTTGTTAATATATTTTTCCCTTTTCCCTTTTAATTTTATCTATTTGAAAAAATATCTCGTACATTTTAACTTGGTGGGAAAAAGATTTACATGATCCCAAATATATATATATACAGAACAAAGATATATAATAAAAAAAAATAAGTCTTTGGGATGTGTTTATGTATGTGTTTTGAATTTTTATGTGTATATATATAATATATATATTATTATATATTATATATATATATAAGTTCCCCCGTCGTCCACCGGTAAGGCGAGAGACCCGACTCCTTACAGTGTTAGTAATATGTTAATAAAAAATAATAATAATAATAAATAATAAATAATAATAATAATAATAATAAATAATAATATAATAATAATAATAATATAAAATAATAATATAATATAATAATAATAATAATAATAATAATAATAATAATAATAATAATAATAATAATAATAATAATAATAATAATAATAATAATAATAATAATAATAATAATAATAATGCTCTTTTCAGGTTTTTTAAACAATTTTATTTCGTCAGTTAAGATTGATAACGATAAAACTCTCTCTCTCTCTCTCTCTCTCTCTCTCTCTCTCTCTCTCTCTCTCTCTCTCTCTCTCTCTCTCTCTCTCTCTCTCTCTCTCTCTCTCTTTGTAATCAGTGGACAATTTTAGACAAGAATTTAATATTTTTTTTTTAGGGGGCTCGAGCCGACGGTGGGACAGAGGGGGGACGAAGTCCCCCGTCGTCCCACCGGTAAGGCCGAGAGACCCCGACCTTACATCTTTGCGGTTTACCCGGGGGTATTCTTTTAGTTAAAAAAAAAATTCTAAAAAAAATTAACATATTTTCTACCTTATTTCTATGCGCAGAGAGCATGATAAAAAGCAAATTTCTGGCACCTGTTTCGTCTCGTCTTGCCGCATTACATTGACGGAAATAATACTGTTGGAGCAGTTGTCGTACAATTAATTGTATTGACATTATTAAAATTTGAAAATCTTATTTTAAGCCTTTTCTATTTTTTATTACATTTTCTGAACTAAAATTCTTCACTGATATAAAAAAATGTTATTTGTTTTAGTGTAGGATTTGTAGTTTTCTAGTTACACGCCTGTCCTAAAGTAAACTCTGGCATATATATATATATATATATATATACTATATATTATATATTATATATATATATATATATATATATATATTATATTATATATATAATTATATATATATGTGTTTAATATATTTTTCCCTTTTCCCTTTTAATTTTGTTTTATTTGAAAAAATACTGTGCATTTTAACTTGGTAGGAAAAAGATTTACATGATCCTATATATATATATATATATATATATATATATAATATATATATATATATTATTAATATATATATATTATCTTAATATATATTATATATATATATATAATATTATATATATATATAATGAATACATATAATTCACATTTATTTATACATATTATTATTATTATTATTATTATTATTATTATTATTATTATTATTATTATTATTATTATTATTATTATTATTATTATTATTATTATTATTATTATTATATTATTATTATTATTATTATTATTTATTTATTATTATTATTATTATTATTATTATTATTATTATTTTTATTACTTATTATTATTATTATTGCTTCCAATCTTCATAGATCTTAAACGAAATATCTGATTGAAATTATGTAAAGAGAAACGACTTCCCCCCCCCATTCCGTTGTCAAGGGGGAAACCAGAAGAAGTGGGGGTTTAAAAAAATGGGGTGAAAGAGATAGGAGAAGGGGCGGGGCTAATTTATTATAAAATATTTTTTCCTTTTCGTTTGATAAAAATATTAAAGATAAGGGAAAGAATACATTAGTAAAATTATTGATTTACGAGTATACTATATATATATATATATATATATAATTATATATATATATATATATGATATATATATGAAATATTTATATATATAAACATTATATTTATATATAATATATATATGGACCTGTTTATGTTTGCGATTCCGTCAGTTTTGATATTTTTTTTGTTTTGTTTTTCATATATTTCGAGTATATGATCTAACAATCAATTTAAGTGGTGACGGACATGATTCAAAATATATAGGACCTGTTACGTTACAGACTCCATCCGAGTTTTAATTTATTTTTTTTAACTAAAGGAATACCCTAGGTAAACCGCAAAGATGGCAGGAGTCGGGGTCTTCAGCCTTCGGAGGAACGACGGAGTAGGAACTATTTCCCCCCCTCCAGGAGGGTCTCCGGACCCCCGCTCTTTGGGTATTTATGTGTCGCGGGGGTTCCTTCGCCTCCCTACGGGGTATGGAAAACGTCCCCCT
>JABUQX010073332.1:15000-20000 GCA_015478945.1 Trachelipus rathkii
TAAGTATAAGTATATATTATATATATATTAATATATTATTATATATATATAGATATCTATAATTTATACATTACATGTAATAAGGAGTATATATCTAATTATATATATATACTATAACACTATCATTATTATATATATATATATAATATATATTAATATATATACATACTTATGTTAAGTTATTGATATATAATTTATCTACATTCCGTGAGTGAGTTTTATCATAACGGACCGTTACATGGAGCCGAACCACAATTTGTTTATTTGATAAATAGGTCCAATATTAAACGTGTATTGGTATAAAGATCTTCGAGTACACCTTTAAAAATATTAGATAAAATAGGTATAATCTAAATGATGAGCGCCGTAAATTTAATGATCGGCGAAAAAGATATAAGAATTGTTAAATAATTTTAGGGTGAAATGTAGGTATTATAAACGGGTAACACACACAAATTCAAATTAACATGTAAAATATATTTAGGGTACAGAATATTCGCAAGTTCAAGCACACACACGAATAGTTAATATTAAGTAATACAAAATACAGATAAAACCCGTGACAAATAAGAAATAAACACCTACCTAACACCTAAATCCAGTACGGTCATTTTTCAATTGATTTGAGAAAAACGCGCTCCTAATTTGAGACTCCCAAACAACAAATTTTAATCCTACTAAAGCCACAACACGTACGTACATTACTTAACCTTACTGTCATTGAGACTTAACCAAAACTTATATGTAGTGGTTCATATTTCCCTTCACTTCCATTGGGTTTCAAAAAACAAGCAGAATGCCACATAAGTATATTCAAGAAGAGAAATGCGCTATAAGATATATTAGGAAAAAGTTCAAACCTTTTTTTCGTTATGATGCCCCGCTGTAGGTACATTTTGTTCGTTAAACTGTTTCATCGACCGTGCAAATTAGGTAAGATCCAAATTGACTTCCCACTACTAGCATAGTTCCATAATAGGACATGGAGCTCATATATGAATATAGTATAATAGTATATAATATACTCACTATAATACATATATTATTTGGCTGACTAATTAATATTATATAATAAACCTAAGGAAGTTATTGACTTATATCATATATAGTAACCCGGTATATTGTGATATATATAGTAATATAATATAATATGATGATATACTATATATATATATATGAGTGAGTATGAGATATATATTAATCTCTATATGTATATAATAATATAAGTATATATATATTATATATTATATATCTGATATAAATTTATAATCACTGTATGCTTACAAATGACAGTAATAAGTCTAAATATTACGACCAGACGACAAAATAATCATAACTGAAGAGGTATTTCAGCAAGTTTTTCGATATTCAGTACTATCCAAATTAAGTTTTCCTTTTCTTTGTAGAGTTTCTTCTTAATATTAAGCTTAGAGAAAGAGGTGTTGTGTGTGTGTGATAACTAATGTGTCGTTGTTTGTGTCTGTTGTTTGTGGTTTGGCCTGGGTCAAATGGTACAAACAGGTTTTAAGTAGTAACATACTGCTTAAGAGAAAACTATTCGCTCTCCGTCTTTTTACATGTTAATTTTTTCCTCAACCGCGTCGCATAATTTATTCATAGTTCAAATACGGATTAAAATAAACTTGTCAACCGGATTTCATATTTACCATAAATATTTCATTTAGTACTTAATAGAACAATCTAAGTACTCGCATCTTTGCGCTCTAATATGCTCTGTAGTTTAGAGCAAAAATTTGTTTTGTGTTGACATAACAATATAAATTGTTGTTTCGGTTGTTATAAATAATAATTGTGTTTTGCTTTGAATTTATCTCATTAATATTTAGTGTCTTGGTTCTTTGTGTAATCGAAAAATGTTGTGCCTAAAATACATGATTAAAATTATTTATTAGGCTTTTGGGTCACTGTTTTATTGTATCATATTGTCTAAAAAAAGAAACGCCGTAAATTTAATTAAATGAGCTTCACATTAGAAATATTTTTGTCAACAATTTTTTGTCAAAAATGTTTAATTAGTTCAATTAAAAATCTTAATCTTTTTGATTCAAAAAATCGAGTTCCAGCTTTCATTAGAATGCTATTTTTCTTTATGGGTTAAGAAAATCTAATTTATTTTTAATGAAACTAAATAATTTTTCTGTAATGTATTTCACACATTTATTGCTCTGCTTTTTGCGGAATGCTTAGACTTACTATGTAAAACTGAATTAGGAAAGGGAAAAAATTGAATAAGAATTAATACGACTTATGCCTGCAGGGTCGAAGTTACAATGATGGGGGGCGGGGGTTTCGCTTTGGTTCCTCCACTCCTCGTCGACTTAAACGCCCTCATCTTTACAGCGGTAGTCATTTTAACATCCATTCTTCAGCAGGCATGGTATTATATATTATTAATATATATATATATATATATATATATATATATATATATATATATATATATATATATATATATTACATAATTATTATATAAATATATATATAATTATATATATATATATAGTATAATTATAATATGTATTAGGTATTATTAAACTCAAAGAAACCATATTTCACATGAGAACGAAAAAAATAGTTATAACATTCATCAACAGAGCTCAAAATCTTTTCAATTTTTCATTAGCCAATAGTAATTGCTTGAATTTTTCCAATGAGTTTGTTTGTGTATGTTTTAACCTAGGTAGAGGCCATGATTTGATATTAATAGCATTATAAAAGAAAATATCGCTCCAAACCTCTTTGAGTGTTAATTTTTCCAAATACATTGTAAAATTTATTCATAGTTCAAATACGGATAAAAATAAACTTCTCTCAATCGGCTTTCATTTTTTTTAGCATAAATTGTTTTTTTTTTTTTAATACTTAAAAATAATATTGACTGTCTTAATTGGTATATTTTTCAGGAAACAATTTTGTGGCATTTTGTTTGTAGGTGAGTTGTTTTCCTATTGGATTTTGTTTATTGTATGACTTTTTTCTCGGTACATGCTACACAAACGTCGTCCGTAAGCCTTAAAATAAAATAGGATGAGCTGCCTAGTTTTATGATAAAGACATAAAATCTAGACATTTATTAGTGCATTATGATGACAGTTGGGGTTGATGAAGCATTTTAATAGTGATTGTACCCCACTTGAATATGAACAACAATGGAAATACAAAGTCGCTGGATATTTTCGACAGCTTGAACACCTTTAAAACATTTCTTTATCGCTAATGCATCATCGTATCGTTTGCCAAAAAAGTAGGTCACTATTCCTTTTCAACCTTCTTTGTATTGCCTATGCTAGAGATCCTCATTTTGTGCTTTTAACAGCCACTAAACCAAAGAAATCTTCATGAACCATGAAGAATTCTTTGGTTGTTGATTTTTTATGTATAAATTCTTCTGCAGATTTCACGATGTAGTTTTCCTAGATGTCGAAAGCCATTTTATAGACGCTCCTGTATATGAAACAATTGACATTATCCCCAAAAAAATGTATATGATAATGAAAATATTCCACCTCCCAACCTTGATAAAGAAAATTAAAAAAAAATACTTTTAACTTCCACTAAAAAAACCTCTTTTGAACTCAATAACAAAATTTGGACTAAAATTTTTTTGCAGATTTGTATATGTCCTAAATAGAAAACAAAATCCCCAAAGAAAATAATACTTTTAATCCCTTCTTTTACTTAAGATACGTTGATGACACTTGTGTTGTCGTCTTTAAGAACCATTTTAGCCTACAAAATTTCATCTAAAAACTTCAGACTATTGGCAAGCTAAAATTTACATATGAGGAATCCAGAAACAGTGACTTTAGTTTTATAGATGTAAAAATGAAAATCAACAACAGTCTCTATTGAAAGAGATATTTACTTAAAAAACACAGGTAAAAATTCATTTCAAGGAAACATATTACAGTAAACGCAAAAAACAATGATTAAAGTTAAATCTATAAATTGCAAAAAAAATTATAAAAATTCACAAAGAATAGAAGTAGCATAATCTTTTATTATTAATCCGTATCATTGTTTATTTGAAGAGAATACAAAAAGATTTTTTGACAAGATTTTTTTTGACTTATTATTATTATTATTATAATTATTTATTATTATTATTTTTAATTGATTATTATTATTATTATTACTTATTATTACTTATTTATTATTGATTATTATTATTATTATTATTATTAGTTATTATTTTATTATTATTAGTTATTATTATTTTATTATGTATTATGTATTATTTTATTATTATTATTATGTTATTATTTATTATTATATTATTATTATTACTTATTATTATTATTATTATTATATATTACTTATTTTATTATTATTATTATTATTATTATTATATGTATTAATTATTAATTATTATTATATTAATATATTATTATTTTTATTATATATTATTGATTAATTATTAATTAATTAATTTATATTTATTATTATTATTATTATTATTATTGGTCGTTATGAAACGTTATCTGTTGGAATAGAAGATTCGCACAGGGCATCAAACTGTTGTTCACTCAACCTGACCGACTGAAGAGAAGAGAGTTTTTTATATTATTATATATATATAATATATATATAATATATATATATATATATGATTATATATATAGTATATATATATATATAGGTTGTATATATACATATAGTATATATATAATATATATATATATAATAATTATAATATATTATATACAATATATATATAATATATTATATAATTAATAATATTATATATATATATATAATATATATATATTAATTATATATATATATATATATATATATTAATATAGTATATTATATATATATATATTATATATATATATTACTATATATATATATATTATATATATTATTCTTTGTGTTTTTTAGTTTTGTATTTATAAGTTCTTTTTTTATATGTAAAGAATATTCACAGAGCAAAATGATTAATGACTTCTCATTACTCAAGAGAAAAATGGTAAAAA
>JABUQX010073332.1:25000-41235 GCA_015478945.1 Trachelipus rathkii
CCCCATCCCATTTTTTGATCTATTAATCTATTGATCTATTGATCTATTTATCTATTGATTCAAGTCATATTTTTTACTAATATTGTTGTTTTACATAACCCTAAAGCAGTAAATTATGTAAATCAGTAAATCACAACCACCCTTCCCCGCACCCTCCTACCCATCCATGATCTATTGATCTATTGATCTATTGATCTTATTGGATCTATTGATTCAAGTCAATATTTTTACTAAATTGTTATTAAATATCGTTTATTGTAGTAAATTCAGTATCAGGTAAATCAAACCACCCCTTCCCCTCCCCCTCCGCCCCCACCCATCCATGACCTAATGATCTATTGATCTATGGTTTTCATGTCACATTTCGAGTATCCTTTTTGGATAAACAT
Source organism: Trachelipus rathkii (assembly GCA_015478945.1). Taxonomy (NCBI): domain Eukaryota; kingdom Metazoa; phylum Arthropoda; class Malacostraca; order Isopoda; family Trachelipodidae; genus Trachelipus; species Trachelipus rathkii. Next base: position 25,390 of record JABUQX010073332.1, read on the forward strand.
CAAACTAAAAATTCAAGTTCTTTAATATAATATATATATATATATATATATATATATATAAATATATATATATATATATATATGATATATATAATATATATATAAATAAATATATATATAAATATATATATATATATTATATACACTGACCATATATAATATATTATATAAATATATATACATATAATATATTATATATATATATATATATATAATTATATATAATAATATAATATATATTATATATAAATATATATATATATATATATATAATATTATATATATATATATATTATATAAATAAATATATTATATAGGTAAATGATATTCTTTTTAATATATTGTTGTGAATCTATCCCTAATGGGTATTGTTTAATTTTTATTTAACTCCAATAAAATTTCTATAAGAAAAATTAAATTTATAATTACAAAGATAAAATACATTTTGAATATGGGAAAAAAAAACTCATTTGGGACTAAATAATAAAAAGTACACAAAATCGACATTATGAAACGTACGTAAAATATATGTTTTTAAAATATATAAAGTAGGTCCTATACTACTACTCGATCATAAAATGCATTTCTTAGTTTTGCCAACTTTACAAAGTAAAATTTTTTATTACCCCTGATTGATAAAGATCCTCTATATATGTTATGTATTGTAATATATATATAGTATATATATTATAATATATATATAATATATATTATAGTATAATATAATGTATGTATAATATAAGTGTAAGTATAGCTTGTGTACGTATGTATATCTATAGTATATATATACGTATATATAAGGGATAATAATTGGGTGCCATATAGGTGACGAGCAATTTATTGTTGGACGGATGTATTGCTTGAAGATGGTGATGAATATTTGTTTATTGTTATTAATATCTGTGCTAGCCATGGTTCTTAATATGTTTAATTTTTTATATTTTCTGATATTGTTTATGTTTTTCGAAATTGTTTGTGAGTTAGGTGGTGTGTCCAGTATTAACCCAAGAATTTGGGTGTTTTGTTTATTGGGATAGCTATGTTGTTTAAAAAGAATTTAGGGTTAGTAGTGTCAAGTTGACGGACTATTGTAATTAGTGTGATAGATGAATTTGTTTGAATTTCGTTGATGTATTGTTGAGTCTGAAGAATTGTTGCGTTCAGGTTCTGGTGTGTGGTGGTTATGGTGATTTCATCTGCATAGGTTGTTATATTTGTGTGGTGTGTTTGTGGTTTTGGTAGGTCGGCTGTGAATAAGTTTAATAAGGTAGGGGATAGGATTGCTCTTGAGGTACGCAATTTTTGATATTTACTGTAAGTTGTTTCTTGTTGTTGATCTGTATTTGGGCTGTTCTCCCTGATAGAAAGTTGGGTAACCATTTCTTTAAATTAGTGGGGAAGTTTGATTGTATTATTTTGTGGATTAGATTGTGTCTTGGAACTGTATCAAAGGCTTTATTTATGTCGATTGCTATATAAGTAGTGTTTTGTTTGAGGGCCTGAGATTTAAGCTATTTTATTATTGGTTGAATGATGTTTGTGCGAGCAGTTGTGGTTGACTGGTTTTGCTGCAAACCGTGTTGAAACGTTAGATTGGGGATGAATGGGTTTTATTATGTTTAGTATTTAGTTTTTGAAATTTTTTCGTATCAACCTCTACAATTTTTTTTGGAAATGATTTCAAACTTGATATATGCATAGATGGGTCCATTACGCACAATATGCACGAATTGATTTATTGAAAATTGTGCTCAGCAATGTCGAATTTCAAAACCTACTTTTTTTTTTAATTGCTGAGCACAATTTTCAAAAAATCAAAAAACTAATTCGTGCATTTTGTGCGTAATGAACCCATCTATGCATATTTTAAGTTTGAAATCATTTCAATAAAAATTGTAGAAGTTGATACCAAAAAATGTCAAAAACTTAGGTTCTGAAAAAATGAAAATGTTGAAACAATAACTACCGACAAATAAAAGCACCCGAAAATGACGTTTTAGAGGTCAGAAAAAGCTGCGGTTTGCTTTTTACCCCATCAAAATTGTCTGAAAATTAAGAATTTTATGTCCATTTTTAAGTGGGGCTAAAATGGGGTCCCAAAGTCTCCAGTATTGGATCCTCCCCTTAAATAGGTTGCGTTGTTTGATCAGGCTCGATATTTCAGGTATTAGTGTTGGTTTGTGTTTTTTAAGGTATCCCCCTGATAAGTTTTGGTTAGCTGCTTTTTGAATTAGTGAAGTGAAGTTTTGGATAGCTGCATTTAATGTTGAGGTTTTGGAGATGGCTATAGGATGTATGTTGTTTTCTGTGAGTTCAGAGAATTTTGTCCAGTCCGCTTTTTTTGTATTTTTTATACGTTTTCCTGAAAGAGTGGTAAGTTTTGTTAGTTTTTTGGGATTTTAAAATTATGGGAATATGGTCACGGAGTTTAGGTCTGTTCTGTTTGTTTTTGTCTATTTAGTAATAAGTTGGTATTAGTTAAGATTATTTGAGTGGAATCAATGTAGACTGGGGATGTGTTATGTGACTTGGTTTATAGTTATTCTGAGGTTATGTAGGGAGATATATCTGGTGTAGAATTTCTATTGTTGAGGATGTTTAGGTGATCTAGATTTTGATATTAAGTGAGTTCCTCTTTGGTCTGCGTTTTGGTCTTTGTACCATGTAGGGTGGTGGGCGTTGAAATCTCCTCCAATTATGAGGGTTGGGCGGTTTGTGATGTGTGTTAAATTTGGTGTTTAACTTCTGGGGCAGTGAGACAAGGGGTGATGAGAGATATAAAGGTTTATTATGTTGTGTAGCTTTTTATTGATCATTGTGGTGAAGGATTGGATTTTTTAAGGTGTTGTCGTTTAGTGATGCTGTTGTCAGTGAGGTGGTCATTGTATATGGTAGTGAGTTATGTATAATAGCTAGTAGTGAATGATTTTTAGAAACTTGTGGTATATAAATGGAGTCGTATCCGTTAAATTTTGGTTCTCTGTGATTTTTGGGTAGGTGTGCTTCTTGAATTAGTGTTATGTTTATTTTATGCTGAAATAGGAAGATTTCTATTTCTTTGTTTTTATTATGTAATTCATTTATGTTAATCTGTAGTATGTTTATGTTATGAGTTTGTCTGTTTGTTATCGAACTATTGATTTTTGTGGGTGGAGTGCATACTTGACAGATCCAGTTGTGTGTAAGTGGAGGAAGTATTGTGAAAGGAGAGCAGTGAGTGTGGATCCACTGATCACATCTTCTGCACTGAATTGAATTTCTTCTCACTATTTTGTTGCAAATTGGGCACAAGTAGACTTCAGGTCCTGGGTTTTCTTCTTTGTCCCCGGCTTTTAGTAAGAGGGCTGAGGCATGTGAATGGAAGTAGGCTCCAGGGAAAAAAGGGAGGAGTAATAGAGATGAATAATAGCCCAAAATGAGTGCACAAAAACGATCCTCAGATTTATCCAAAAAAAGGGCGGCGGCGTATCGCTGCTGCAGTGACCTCGTATTAGGATGTGGGTGGGAGGCGAAGAAGCATTGAAGAGTTCCCTCTGGGTATCCATTGGGAACTCCTGTGATAACACGCCAAACAAGTCCATCTTCTGTGCATATATATATATATATATATATATATATAATCATATATTATATATTATATATATATATATATATATATATATATATAGTATATATACTATATACTACATATTATATATATATATATATATATATATATTATATATATATATATATATATATATATATATATATATATATATATATATATATATATATATATATAAAAAGCCAAACAATATCTGTATATATATATATATATATATATATATATATATTTGATTTCCTAAAGGAAAATCCAGCTTCCAAATTTGACCCAAATTTGGAAATTTTGTGTAAAATTTAGAATTTTTTAATTTTATTCATTTCGTTTGATTTGTATACGTTTATTCCTATACACATTCCTATATATTCCTACTTATTTTCCTATACCCAGTTAATCAATGCCCAGGTTGGCAGATTATCTAGTTGTTTTAACAAATTGGCTGATCTGCCAATTCCTAGGGCTGCGGAGTCGGAGTCGTGAAGTTGGATTGGTGGAGTCTTGCAATTTTCCAGGAGTAGGGTCGGAGTCGGAGTCGGAGTCGGAGCTAAAAATTCCTGTGTAAGTGGAGTCGGAGTAGAAAATTCCTGTGTAAGTGGAGTCGTACTCAGAGTCGGAGTCAAAAATTTATAGAAATATTATTATTTTTATTATTATTATTAGTTATTATTATTAATTATTGATTATTATTATTATATTATTATTATTAATTATTATTATTATTATTATTATTATTATTATTATTATTATATTATTACTTGCTTTAACATTGGTAAAAAAAGTGCACTTCTGTTTTATAATAAAAATAAAAATAATTTGTATTATAATTACGTTATACATTTGTTTCCGAAACTGAAATATATTTGTTTGTCATGTGTTGCGTCTGCATCTTTTATGTCTTTACGTACTTTATCAGCATAGGCATTTGAGATTAGATTCCATTAAGGAAAAAAAAGTTGGGTTTTTAATTTTTTTTTTCTCAAAAGCAAGCGAAAAAAATAGTTGAAACAAAAAGATGTTTTACTGTAACTCTGAAAGCACTAAGCTGAGTCAGTCGAAATTTTGAATTTGACTGATTGAGTCGGAGTCGGAGCAGAAAATTTTTGAATGAGTGATGTCGGATTCGGAGTCAGAGTCGAAAATCTTTGTTTAAATGGAGTTGGAGTCGGAGTAGGAGTCGAAAATCAAAATTTGAATTTAAGGAGTCGGAGTCGAAGTCGAAAAAATTATTTAATGACTCCGCAACCCTGCAATTCCCTATTTATTCCAAGTCTCGATTTGTTCACAAAAATTTGTTGTTTCAAGTACTTTTGAATAACTTTTTTATATTGATGTTCAGTAGTAGTTATTTTCCCCGATATTGTTCCTTATTAGTTTTACTGATACCAATATTAATGTGTATGCCGATACATTGTACCGATAATTACCGATGATTGTAATGATTCGTTGACTTTCTTTTCAATTTGTTGCCGATTCTCGAAATAATTCCCAGTTTATTTTTAAAACTATGCGATTGTGCAAACATCATTTTCATTTTGTTTATCAATATGTTACTTCATTTCCCAATTTTTGTTTCCTATTATATCACTGATTCATTGCCTATTAATTACCGATTTCATAGTATAGAAGGTTTCGTTCAATTATCGATCTTAAAGTTGTCATTATCGACAAATATTTTGAATATTTTTTTATACACTTACAGTTCCCAACTTGTTTTTGCCATTTTTCCCTTTTCTCCTTTGGTTAACTCTTTCAGGAGGAGACCTATCATTAATTTTCAATAATATTTTAAAATTTATGTTATTAAAAACTTCTGGTTTTACAAACAGAAATTACATCTATTTGCAGCATGCAGAAATGAAACATATGGAAACATTAAAATTGTAATATTTACATCTTTTCCTGCATATCTGAAATATAATAATTATTATGTTAAAAAATAGTTCATTATTAAACTTATTAGTAATTAAATATTTTTTTGCTTCTTTCTTTTAAAGAGGACAGAAATTTAGCTGTCTTGAATAGTTAGAGCTTTCAGAATCTCAAAGTCCCATATATTAACTTCCATCACTATGCTAGAATTTATAATTTAAGTCAGATTTTTCAGACCAAGGAATAAAATAATAATTATTTATTTTAAAGCTATTTACACTTTATTTCCATTTCAAATTAAAATTTAATCATTTGAAGAAAATTTTTTTTTAATCATTTCCAAAAGTATTTTTTAAAAAAATTTGTTACAAGGGCAAATTAAAAACTACTGCATATACAAAGAAGTCATCTAATTAAAAAATGTGTATCTCCCCCGACTACATATGCTCTGAAAATTTCATCCTAATCGCATTAGGAGAAAAAATATTATCGCAATTTTTCTTTTTAAAAATAATAAAAAAAGTATGATTTTGAATTTCGACATTGCTGAGCTCAAATTTCAAAAATCAAAACACGGTTTAATGCTTCCTCTAGGTAATAAACCCATTTATGTATATTTCAAGTTTAAAGTCATTTCGACAAAAATTGTAGAAGTTGAGGGGAACAATGTCAAAAACATAGGATTTCAAAATATGAAAACTCTGAAATCAATGATCACAGACACAAAAAACGTCCTAAAAATGACGTCTTAGTGGTCAGAAAAAGCTATAGCTGCTTTCTTTCTGATGAAAATTGGCTAAATATTAAGAATTGTATGTATTTTTAGGTGGGGCTAAAATGGGGTGCTGCTGGCTCTAATATTGGACGCTTACCTTAATCGCAATTGTTTATAAAGGCATAATGCCTTAATAATAAATAATGCTGACTAATTATGCCCCATGCAAATATTACATTATATTAATTGTACTAACTAATGTTTATATTGTTTGTACTAACTATTGTGTTTGCATATATAACCTTTAAATACCTGAAACTATTAACTATTTATTTTATACATACTAACTTTAAAATGCCTGAAATATTAATAATAAGTTAACTTTGGTTTTGTTCTTTTACCAATAATAGCTTTCCTGGCGTTCAAGCTATTTTTATTTTATAATTTAAGTAGTGCATAAAACATGTTGCAATTTGTTGATCATAATTGTCAGTTAAGTTATTCTATTAATCCTTAAAGTTAAGTGTCAATCCATTTCTGAATGATTATTTGAATATTTGAATCTTATTGAAGATCTAATTGCTGATACGGCGATTCATTTTCGAATTTTCAAACCATCACATTCGCATCCCATACCTGTCAAGTACATCTCATTACCCTATCTTACTCTAACTTTAAAAGTTATTGAAATTAGTTTCCATTTTCACATTTATTTTATTAGGTTTATAAAATAAATTATTCGAATTATTCTCTATTGATTTCTATATATATTTAATTTATCCTTAGTGAACCATGCCATGGAAAATTTTTCTCATTTATCCTTAGAGTATATTCTATATTGTTTAATTTTCCTTTCGTAATATTATGAAAGAACTTGTTTAATTTTCCCTTAGTTTATTTATATTTTTTTTTCTTTTTTTTAAATTTTACTTGTATATTATAAACCCATTCAATTAATACATTATATTCAAGCAATATTATGATTAATATTTATTTTTGAATTCAAAGTATATTTATTTTAGCTTTAATTTAGAAGGATACCTATTTATGCAAAGTAAAATATTAAGTCAACGAACTCCAGGAGACAAACCTTTCTTTCATGTTAATTGTGATTTTTCAAAGCCACGAGTTTCATTATTACAACTAGCTCAATAATACGAGCATGTACTTGAAAGATCCTTTAAATAAATTAATATATTTAGATAGATAGATAAATAATAATTAACCTTCAGAATTCTTATTGACTTCACACAATTAAGTTATTTCCCTTAAGATATAGTCTACATCAGGGGTTCCCAAAGTGGGTGCCGCGGCACCCTGGGGTGCCGCCAGCGTGTTCCAGGGGTGCCACACATTTTTTCAATTTTCCCTAACATTTTGGAGTTAATTAAGTAGTACAATTCGTTTTTATAATATGGCAACACCGTTATTATGCATCGTCTACTACTCGTCGGTCACTTTGTTTGGAGTCACGTAGTGAGTCCTTGGTTTCGAATGGCTCCGGGTTATTAACATTGCCAAAAGATTCCAGTGGATTTTACGGCAACTTTGAATTTATTTTCTTATGATTATAATAAACTGATTATTAGTCGTTAGTGAATATTTGTGACTAAATATATATATCATAATATATATATATTATACATTATATAGAGATATAAGTATAAAATATGAAAAAAATATAATATTTATATATATATATATATAAATATATAATATATATATATATTATATATAATATATATATATATTAGTCTGATTTTTGTTTGCAGAATTTATGCGACAATTGGCTAAAAACTGGGTCTTTGAAACGAAAAGGTGGTGAATTGTAGAAACTTCTTTGAGACGACGATTCAATAACAATAACATAATAACGAAATAATCCACACAGACTCCTGGGCACGCCTAAGCTCAATTGTTTCAGCCCTCACGTTCTCGGAAAGGGAAGCAATAACTCTACGTCCAAAGAGCTTCGAGGAAAAAAAGGGGGTGTTGGTCTGGGACCTTATTTTTGTTGTCATTACTTTCCGGATCAAAACCGAATTGTCACGCAAAGGGGAATGCGTTAACTGTCATATAAAGTTGGAGCCAACTGCTGCTTAGTCCCATCCAAATTAAAAAGACATCTGAATGCAATCAAATTCCTGATTTAGTTCATAAATGTGAAGAATCTTCAACATGCCACTTCTTTCATCTCTTCAGCAGGTTCATCATCTATGATGGAGAGAAATTTCCTAAAAAATGAAAATGAAAACCGCAACTGAAGCATTAATTTATTGTCAGTTACGATCTGCTAAAATTTAAAAACGGCATATATTGCAAGACATTATAAACCTTGCCTGAAGATTTGTTAGTTGCATTTAGGTCCAGATATGCCAGAAGATTGATAAACTGTGCAGCTATCAAAATATAACACTATAAAGGCAGCGAATATAACACAATTTCAGAGATAGTCGAGAAAGACTTAAAAGAAGATTAAAAACTTGTGAAATTTTTTAGTTTAACATCTTGAGAAAGTTACCGATGTAAGCGGAACTTGCTGTTCTTACTTGTGTTTTGAGTACCCAATGCAATGGCAGAAATGAAAGTGAACTTTTGCTGAGCGAAGTGCTGAGACTTACACCATGGGCGACGAAATTTTCAATGCTATCGACAAATTTGTACAGGAAAATGGTTCGGAATGGAGCAAGTGTGTGGATATTTGCAGTGATGGAGCGGCCGCAATGGTTGGAAAACGAAGGGAGTGGTGTCTAGGATGAAGCAAGTGGCAGAAAAGTCACCAGCAGCCCTGTGTTATACATCGGCATTCCCTGGCAACAAGAAAGATGCAACAAGATTTAAAAGTCGTACTGGATGATGCTGTGAAGATAATTAATCACGTTAAGAGCCGCCCGCTTCAAGCACGCCTTTTAAAACTTACCTCCGAAAATATGGGTATGGATCACTTCCACCTCTTGCTGCACACATAAGTGCGATGGCTTTCAAGGGGAAAAATTTTAGCCAGACTGTTTGAACTAAACAATGCATTGGTGGTCACATTTACATTGCTGTCTTTTATTCAAATATTAACTGATGTCGATTGGCTGCTTAAATTGGGATGCCTTTCCGACATATTCGAAAAACCTAAATGAAACCACCTCATCTCTTCAAGGGAAGGGAGAAGCACAATTAGACAAAAATAAAAGGCCTTTCGCAATTTTTTTTATTTTTTTGAAGCGTGTTTTAAGAGCAGAGACATCTCCAACCTTCCTCGGTTGCAAGGAATTTGTCAAAACAAATGAAATCCATCTTCAACCGAACTTCCCCGAAATTATTACTGCCCACTTGGAAGGTTTGGAAGAAAAACAGCTGTTGAGTATTTTCCCCAGACTATTTGATCTGAGATGTTTCAGCTGGAAGACAACCCGTTTTCGTGCGAAAACCCGAAACGTGAAACCTACTGGGATTATACAAATGAAGCTTTTCAAATCTGCTGGATCACCAGTGAAGACAGCACTGTTGAAAACTTAATATAACCACGAATGGGGGGCCAACGAAGTGAAGTTTGGATGCAAGTGTATGCAGAAAACAATTCTGTTGGCAAGATTGCATTAAAGAGACGTGCGTTTTAATTTCGACTTATCTATGTGTAGTCTGCATTCTCACGTAATGCCTTACAATAAATGAACCAGATATAACGAAGTAAACTTTTCAGGCGTCAATGTGATTAAGGGTAAAAATTGACAAATACATGCCCATAAATTAAGAAAAAAATGAAAAATTCATTGAAACAGTTTCATTCTTTACAATTAAGGGTAAATGAGCATTAAATTGCATTGGTTTTCTTGTTTTCTCAGACATATAGACTATGGTGGTCAAAGCAATGTAGAAGTAGGTGTGCCACGTGAAATTTTCTTTAGACACATAACGTGGTGCCGCGGTGAAAAAGTTTGGGAACCCCTGGTCTACATAATAGTAAGATTGTTCATCATATTTATAAAAATTATATTGCATTATTATTATAAAATTATTATTATTTATATTATATTATATTATTTATTATTATTATTATTACTTATTAATTATTATTATTATTATTATTTATTATTATTATTATTATTAATTATTATTATATTATTATTATTATTTTTATTATATTATTATTAATTATTATATTATTATTATTTATTATTTATTATTATTATTATTATTATTATTATTATTATTATTATTATATTATAATTATATTATTATTATATTTTTTTTATTGTTAATATTATTATTATTATTATTATTATTATTATTATTATTATTATTATTATTATTATTATTATTATTATTATTATTATTATTATTATTATTATTATTATTATTATTATTATTATATTATTAAATTATTATTATATTATCATTATAATTATTATTATTAATTTATTATTATATTATTTTATTATTATTAGTATTATTTATTATTATTATTATTATAGTATATTATTATTAATTATTATTATTATTTTATTAATATTATTATTATATATTATTATTATCATTTTGTTATTATTATTAATATTATATTATTAATTATTATTATCATATTATTATTATTATATATTATTATTATTATTATTATTATTATTATTACTATATTGCACTTATTATTATTATAGATTTATATGGGCTTTCAGACTATGATATGTAAAGAAAAAAAAAGGAGGTATGTCTCAGTACTTATTAAAAGAAACTTAAAGGAAAAAGAAATTTTCTCATATTAACTCTGCATAGAGGTCCTCTTGGCGTAACATTTAGTGATGGATCTAAAACAACAAACTTTCTAGGATTACGGCTACTTAAGGGGAGACTTTATCCTCAAAATCCATTTCTTCGAACCGATAAAAGTAAATTTTTTTTTGATGAACAAACTAATTATCTTTAATTTTTTGGGGAAACCAAAAAAAAAAAAAAGCTTTTAAAATAAACGTCATTCTGTTAAGGATTTTATATGCAGAGTTGTTAACCAAATTTTAAGAAAAAAAAACTGTTCGTTTTTTTTTAAATGAATTTTTTTGTGATCTAATGTAAGAAAACAATGAAGTGCTGGAAAAACGCAAATAAACATTTGAAAACTAATTATTTCTTTTTTCAGACGGCAAAAAAATATTTATTCTCATATATATATATATAATATATAATATATATATAATATACTATTATAATATATATATTATATAATATATATAAATATATATATCTATATATATATATATTATAGTATATATATATATATATTATATAGTATATATATATATTAAAATATATATATATATATATTAATACATATATATATATATATATATATATATATATATATAATAATATATATATATTATATATATATATATATTATATTATATATAATAATATATATATATATATATATATAAGATATATATATAATATATAGGATAATATGAAAGTTTATTTATAATTTGGATCCATTATGGCATCCAGGAATTTAAATAAATTCCAGAGTTTCATTAGCATGATTTCGAATTAACAGGTGATAAAGAAAACGTTCCGAGACTGTCCTTCTTTTTCTGGAGGCGGATCGGACAGTGTTGAGCCTAACTGCACTTGTTCCTAACGGCGACGCGTGTTGTCGATGGTCGAGTCTGGCGCGATGAATTTTTATTCTTCTTATTTACTGGCAAATTGGCACACACAAGCATGTTGTGCCCCATTTCGCGTTGCTTTACTTTGGTGGTTGCTCCTGTTACCCAAGAGCACCCAAAGCAGAAGGCCATGTAGCCCCAGCAATTTCAACCACCTTCCTGTCGATTTAAAAATTAGGTACCTGGTGTTGGGAGTTTTCAAAGCAAGTGATCAGGAGCAACGAAGATAGAAAACAGTTCCGATGTGCCTTCTTTTCTGGGAAGTGCGGATCGGACTAGTGTAGAGCATCCTGCATTGCTAACGGCGACGCTGTTGTCGATGGTTCTAAGTTCTGGCGCGAGTTGAGAATTTTTCTTGTCTATTTTTTGCTCAAGTTTGTTGCAATCAAGCAGTTGTGCCCTTTCGGCGTTCTTGACTTTGATTGTTGCTCTTGTTACCCAGGAATACTCGGCATGATGGCAGTAATTGTGGCTATGATGTAATCCCCTGTGCAAGGTGTGTCTAAGGACCACCCTCGGTCTGTCCATTTAGAGATAAAGACGGAGAGAGAGAGCGAGAATTTCGTAATCGAAAGCTCAATATAATACGGGGTAGCTAGTGCTCGTGGTTGCTAGAATTTTCCGAGAATGCCATCTTTTCTGGGAAGGTGGATCGGACAAGTGACAAGAGCTTCCCTGTACATTGTCTACGGCGACGCTGTTTGTCGATGGTATCAGTTCCCTGGCTACGAGGTGAATTATATTCGTCTTAATTATTGCAAATTTGCCGGGCAACCAAGCATGTTTGTGCCCTTTCGTCGGCGTTCCTTGGCTTAGTGGTTGCCTCCCTGTAACCCAGGCAGCACAAGCAGAATGCCATGTAGCCACAGCAGGTGTTCCAACACCTTCCTGTCGATTTAATAAAGGAGCGTATGTTTCAAAAGCAGTGATATTGGAGCAATAATTAGAAACTGTCCGGATGATGTCTTCTTTTCTGAAAAAGGCGGATCGGAGCTAGTGTTAGAGCTTCCCGTATCATGACCTAACGCGACGCTGTTGCGACTGGTTTTTCGAGTCCTGGTGCGATTGAATTTTTTTATCGTCTTATTATTGAAATTTGTCGCAACACATGTTGTGCCCATTTCGGCGCTCCTTGACTTTGGTGGTTGCTCCTGTAACCCAAGAGCATCCAAGCAGAAAGCATGTATCCACAGCAGGTGTTCCAACCACCCTCCTGTCGATTTATCATAAACACCGGTTTCGAAAGCAGTGATTATTCGATAGCATTAAATTAGAGAATACTGTTTCCGAGATGCCTTCTTTTTCTGGGAAGGTCGATCGGACATACGAACTTAAATTTTCATTTTTAATAAAAAAAATTTATAACAATCCAGAGAATCTATAAAATACTATTTTTCAAATTGTTAAATTCGTGACACTCGCCCTTATGCATTATGCTTCTTATTATGCCTTATTAGCATTTACAAATGTGCTTTCCACGTGTCATGGATTTAGAGGTATGACGATGATTTCATCTATGACGTTGAGATATTTATTGGCTATTTCCAATAAGATTTACCGCCTCTCCTCCTTGAAGATGTTCTCGACAGTCAGATCATATAATATATATATATATATATATATATATATATATATATATATATATATTAATATATATCTATATATATATAATATATATTGTATAATATAATATATATTATATTATATATATATATATAATATTATGTATATATATATAATATAAATAATAATTATATATATATATATAAATATATATATATTATATATAATATAATATATATATATATATATTAATATATAATATATCTTATATATATATATATATATATTATTATATATATATAATAAATATAATATATAATATACTATATATAAATATATATATATTATAATATATATATAATAATAATATATAATATATATATATCCCCACACACATCCTTATTCAAAAAGACTTCGGCTCCGGCTAAGGTTTCCACATTTGAAAATTGATGAGCACTTCTTTTGTAAATACGTTTCCACCTAAAAAATATTCTTGAAAAATTTATACCAAATCTAACTCTGGCTCCGGCTCTCGGCCTCTGGCTTGCGACTAACGGTTCTGCACTTATTTAAGCTTGTTCAGCACATCTTTCTGGTAATAATTTTTTCAAATTAAAAAATATTTTCGAAAAATTTTTAAAAAATTAGGTCCACGCTCCGGTCCGGATTCGGATCCGACTAAGGAATTTGCACTATTTGAAATTATTCAGCACCGTGTTCTGACACATATATTTCTCTCTAAAAGTATTTACATGAAAAGAAAATTCATACCCAGGATCCGCTCACGGCTCCGGCTCCGGCTGCCGCCTCCGCTCCGCCTGCCGATCGTCGCTCGGCTTCCGGCTTTCGACTTCGGCCGGCTTCGGCTGCGGCTACCGCCTAAAGATCTAAACTATTTGTAAACTAATATTCAGCAACGTCTTCTGGCAATAAATTTTCATCCTAAAAATATTTATTGAAAAATTTATACCTAGGATGATCCGGTTCCGACTCCGGCTTCAGATGCAGGCTCGGATCCAACTGAAGGTATTCCTGTACTATTTGAAAATGTTTTCCAGTAAGTCTTTTGACATAATATTTTTTTTCACAACTAAAATATATTTATTGAAAAAAATTCAATACCCAGGATCCGGATCCGCATCCGGCTTTCGACTTTGGCTTCGGCTCCGGATCCGACTAAAGTTTTTTTCTGCACTATTTAAAAAATTGTTCAGCATGTCTCCTGGAAATAAATTTTTTACCTAAAAAATATTTTTCGAAAAAATTTCAGTACCCAGAACCGCAGGATCCGGCTCCAGATCCGACTTCGGCTTCGCTCCGGATCCGACTAAGGTTTCTGCACCATTTGAAAATTGTTCGGCAAATTGTTCGGCACGCCTTCTGACAATAAATTTTCACCAAAAAAATATTTCCCAAAAAAAAAATTCATACCCCAGGATCAGGATGAGGGCCTTCGGATCAGGCTCCTGATACGACCCCGGATCCGACCTAATGTTTCTACACTATTGAAAATTGTTCAGCACCTCTTCTTCTATTAAATTTTTCAGCTTAAGAAAAAATATTTCTTGAAAAAATTCATACCCTAGATCCGGATCCGTATTCGGATCCGTATTCGGATCCGGCTTCGACTTCGACTTCGACTTCGGCTCCGGATACGACTGAGGTTTCTGCACTATTTGAAAACTGTTCGGCACGTCTTCTGACAATAAATTTTCAACTAAAAAAATATTTCCCGAAAAAAATTCATACCAGGATCCGGCTCCGGATACGGCCCGGATACGGCTCCGGATACTAACTGTTGCTTCCGCTTCCGGACCAACTAATGTTTCTGACACTATGTTGAACATTGCCTCGCACGTTCTTCTGGAAATAAATTTTTCATCCCTAAAAACATATTTTCTGAAGAAAATTCATACCCAGGTCCGGATCCGATCCGGATCCGGCTCTGACTTCGGCTTCGGCTCCGGATCCGGCTAAGGTTTCTGACTATTTGAAAATTGTTCGGCACGTCTCTGACAATAAATTTTCACCAAAAAAATATTCCCGAAAAAATTACATACCCAGGAATCCGACTCCGATATCGGCTCCGGAAACGTACTTCGGTTCCGATCCGACTAATGTTTCTAGACTACTTGAACATTGTTCAGCACGTCTTCTTGAAATAAATTTTCACCTCAAAAAAATATTTTCTGAAGAAAATTCATACCAAGGATCCGGATCCGGATCCGGAGCCGGCTCCGGCTCCGACTCAGCTTGCGGCTCTGGATTCCGACTAAGGTTTTCTGCACAATATTTTGAAATTGTTC
Organism: Trachelipus rathkii; assembly: GCA_015478945.1. Taxonomy (NCBI): domain Eukaryota; kingdom Metazoa; phylum Arthropoda; class Malacostraca; order Isopoda; family Trachelipodidae; genus Trachelipus; species Trachelipus rathkii. Next base: position 41,095 of record JABUQX010073332.1, read on the forward strand.
GCACTCCTTCTGAAAAGTTTTCACGCAAAAAAATAATTTCCCGAACAAATTCATACCCAGGATCCGGCTCCGGATACTGCTCCGGGATTAACGGCTCCGGATACGCGACCTTGGCTTCCGCCTCCGGATCCAATAATGTCT
>JABUQX010073333.1:0-12707 GCA_015478945.1 Trachelipus rathkii
AAAAGAGAGAAGATATATATATATATATATATTAATATATAATACATATATATATATATTTATTATATATATATATATATTATATATTATATAATATATATAATAATATATATATTATATTTATAAATATATATATATATATATATATTATATATATATATATATATATATATATAATATATATAATATATATATATATATATTATTTATATATTAAATATATATGTATATTTATATTTATATATATATATATATATAATATAATATATATATATATATAATATATTTATATATATATATATATATATATATAATTTATATATAAATATATATATATATATATATATTCACATTTGATACTTAAATTATTATCAATTTACGTTTTCTATAATACAAAATTTATTATCTGGGTAACTGTTAATGTTCTTTACTTTGCTATTTCAGGTTTTATATTTGATTTGAAAATAACACTATTCGCTAATTTTTATAATAAATATATTTAAATAATATCTTTTTTATATTATGTAAAAATTTCTTTCATATGACTAGTTTTCGCTAAAAAATATAAGAATTTTATTTCATATGACTAGTTTTCGCTAAAAAATAATAGAATTTTATCGAAACTTAATAAAGCTATAGCTGCCCGAGTGTGGGAGTCGCCACCTATATATAAATTAATATATTGCGGTTTTTAACCACATTTTAAAAGCACAAACCCAATAGTTTTCAGTGTTTAATCCAAATCAGAAGGAAAAATGCAGAATACACAAAAAATCTATATAAAATTATAAATAGATATAATAATTGATAATAAAAATAACAACAACAAAAATAATAACAATAATGAATTTAAATAGAAAAGTCTGAAATTATTAGGACACAAAAAAACGTTTGCCAGAGGGGCCGGTAGAAATTATATTTTTGATACCTAAAATAATATAATTTTATTAAGGAATGCTGTAAAAATAAATATACACTGAGGCAAAAAAATAAAGTTTTTCACTGTAACATAGGAAACACTTTTCATGTGGTAAACACTTTTTAATAATTTAAACACTTAAAAATTTAAAAACTTAAATCTAGAAAACTGATCAACAACCCACACCTGAGCTTAAACACAGTAAAACACTTTTACAAAGAATAGAGCAAATTTGTTGAGAATCAGGTTGCAAACAAAATGATGACGTCAGAGGCGAGAACAGAGAAGAAGAGCACGGAGCTGGACACTAGATGCGACGATAAATGATTAGAACGAAATGAATTTAAAAATGAGGGAGACTCGTTACTCAACATAGGAGTCAACGGAAAAGTGTTTTAATCCCCTATGAAACTTATGCAAAGGAGAGATATTTGTGTGGGATAACCCCAAAATAGTCGACTAAGACATTGAGGTGAAAATAGCTAGCGATAATAAAATATTTTGAGTGCAATAATGGTAAAAATTGTTTATAAGTATAAAAAATTGAAGTGGACTAACAAAGGCGGAGAGAGAGAGGCAACATTACTCCACCAACAAGAACGGAGTTCTTACGGAGTAAATTGAACGACATGACGAAGAAATCTTCCAGAACGCGAAGTTGGATAAGAAAGAGACGAACTGGGAGGAGGAGGGGCAAGTGGAGGAGGTGACAAACGGGAAGGAAGAAAAAGACTAGGCAAGAGAGGGAAGGCCGGAGAAATAAGTGCCGATGTGCGAACGGGAGAAGCAACAGGTAACACGGAGAAAAGCAAGAAGGAACAGGGGACGGGCTGGTGGGTGTTGAAAGTTAAGATCGGGTCAACTGAAGAAGCGGGATCAGCATCCAATAAGAATGGCTTGCTCCTATCAATCGAGATGTTCTTCACTTTGGATCCTTTCTGAAGGAAGAAAATTTGCGTTGAAGTTGCAAAACACGGAAGGGACCGTCGAATTGGGCTTGTAAAGGACCGCATTGGGAATTGTGACAAACCAACACGTGTTAACAGCAATCAAGTACGGAAGGAATATAAATTGCATGACGAGACTGGCGTAAGAGGTAAGGCTTCAAAGAATCAGCACATTGACGAAGGTGGGCGAGGAAAATGTGATGATCCGAAAGGGTGGGTAAAGGAAGGATGAAAGCACCAGGGATGCAGATGGAGGAACCGTAAACCAGTTCAGTGGTTAAACCCTGCAAGTCCTCTTTATATGAAGTCCGAATGCCAAGATGAACGAGGGAAAGAGACTCCGATCTGTTTTCGGGATTATCATGCGCCATCAAGGAAGATTTCAGTTGACGATGGAAAAGCTCTATCATTCCTTGAGCCTGTGGATAGTAACTGCAGAAACGGAGGCGTTTGGAACCGATGAGATTCATGAGGTCTTTCAATGGAAGGATTCAAACTGTCGGTCTTGGTCTATTCAGACCCTAGAAGGAGTACCAAACCTAGCAATCCAGTTAAACAGAAAGGCCTGAGCGATGGTTTCACTGGAAGTGTCTTGCAAAGGAATGGCTATGCCCCAGTGGGTGTAGCGGTCGATGCAGGCAAGGATGTGGGTATATCCACTGGAAGAATGTAGATGACTAACTAAATCTATGTGGACTTGGTCAAAGAGTTGACCCGGAGGTAGAAATTGCTCGACAGGAGCGTTAGTGTGCCTATGGACTTTTGAGCGTTAGCAACTGAGGCATTGTTTTAGTCCACAGCTTAACATCCTGAAGAAGGGAAGCCCAAACAAAGTGTTTGCCAACCTTGACTTGTGGGCCTTTAACACCTGGATGTCAGATGTTGTGAGTGGTGTTAAACGAGAAGACATATTACATAAAAGTGGAGAAGGGAAACCGAACACTTTCACAATTTGAATGTCGAAGGTGGAGTTAGCTGGGAACGTAAATTCTTCCAGCTGCTGCAGGTGGAACATATCTTTGTAGTTGAGAAAAGGAAGAGGAGATATGGCATTGGTACGAGAAAGAGCATCAGCAGGGATGTTTCAGCTCCCTTGACGTGGCGAATATCAGTGGTGGATTGAGCAATAAATTCAAGTTGACGGGCTTCACGTGGAAATTGCCTAACTGTAGAGTCAGCGATTGCATAAGTGAATGGCTGGTGATCAGTAAGAACATGGAATTCTCGACCTTCGAATTAGTAACGGCAGTGTTTGATAGCGAGGTAAACGGCAAGCAATTTACTTCCAAAAGCACTGTACCTTACTTTAGCATGCTGAAGCTTCTTGAAAAAGAACGTCAAAGGACGCCATTCACTTTCTAAAAATTGCTGCAAAACAGCACAAACTGCATAATTCGAGGCGTCAGTATGGATCCAGGTTGGTGCGGAAGTACAGGGGAAAACGAAGAGGACGGAAGAAGCCAAGGCTACTTTGAAGGATGTCAAGGCATAGCGGACCTCGTTGGTCCAGTCGACGGTCACATATTCCCAAGAACCTTTCCTAGTTGGCTTAAAAAGCGAGTTGAGGGGACAGAGAATGTCCTTTGCCGAATGGAAGGACTTGTGGTAAAAGTTCACTATGCCGAAAAAATCTCCGAAGTTGACGGTGTTTCATAGGCATTCGGAAAGAACGGATGGCTCAGACGTGGTCATCGAAGGGACGGACGCCCTCGAAAGAGATAGTATGGCCATGGAAAGTTAGTGAAGAGGCACCAAAAACACATTTTAATGTATTAACACGTATGCCATATTTGAATAACCTTGTGAACACTTTGCGGAGGTGAGAGAGGTGCTCTTCCGGAGAGGAGCTCTAGCGATGTGTAAGTCGTCGATGTAAGCAAAGGCGAAAAGGAAACTGCGGAGAATTGAATCGATAAAACGTTAAAAGACTGGGCAGCGCTACGAAGGCTGAATGGAATACGTAGAAATTCAAAAAGTCCAAAGGGGGTTATTACAGCAGGTTTCTGAACGTCAGCAGGATGGACTGGAATCTTATTAAAGGATTTCACAAGATCTATTTTGGAAAAGATGTTACATCCAGACAGATTGGTGGTGAAATTCTGTATGTGAGGAACAGGGCATCTATCTGCACCAGTAATAGCGTTTAGGCATCTGTAATCTAAGGTAGGGAGGTAGTCACCATTGGGTTTTAGCACTAATTGAAGAGGGGAGGCGTAGTATGACTTTTAAGGACGAATGATGCTTTGTTGAAGCAGTGTTAAATTTCAGCTTAACAGCTTTAAGTTTGTCAGGTGCAGGATGACGTGCGTGAGAGAAAGGAGGTCTCCCTTTTGTCTCTATATGTTGATCGACGTTATGTTTAACCTCCGGAAAGTTCGAGATGGGAGAGATAAGATCGGGAAATTTAGAATGCAGAAAGAATTCGAAAGGGGTAAAATCTGAAAGAAGATGGATGCCACTTGTGGAAGAGGTGGTACGAATACAGGAAGAGGAGAACTGTGTCTCATAATCAAATAAGCGGTTATTGTGTAAGTCAACAAGGATATTGAAGTGCGAAAGGAAATCAGCACCAATATTGGGAAGTGTAACATCGGCAATGACAAATTTCTAGGACATCGTTCATAAAACGCGGCGAAAAGAAAGAAAGAGTAAGATAGAGTTGTTTGAATCCTTAAGAGTGGATGATGGAACCGTTAGCGGCTTGAAAAGAACACAAGGGTTCTCCAGCAGAGTTCATCTTCAAGAAAGAAAAAACGTGAATTGCGTGCGACGGCGTGACTGAAGGCACTGCATGAGTGTAAGATAACAAGCGGTCAGCCGTTGTAGAGTTAATGTGATAGAGGATTGTTGCTGTGGAGGAAACATTCTTCAAGATTGCTTTTTAAGAATCCATTAGAAACCACAATGATTGTATGACGATTGAAAAAACAAGCAAGGAAGGAGAATAAAGGCTGGGGTATAGCAAGGGTTCGTAAAAAATGTAACTATCTAAAGTTGAGTAGATTGTGGTTATATGAGAGCTGTGAGTTAGCCACGTTCTGCGCTTTTATGACGTGGTAGATGAGTTTGCAACTAGGCAATTAAAAGCACAGGGTTTAATTGCACAGAGATGAGATGTAAGTCCACGATAGTTTATCCGTCGAGTAACTTATGCTTCTTGATGGTGATTAAAATATACTCCCAGTTGATTGTTCGTAGGAGGTGCGGAAGAGGGTTGAGAAGATGGCAGGGTTTGAGGTTGTGGTTGTGCAGCAGATTGGTGAGCGGGGGTGGGGACCGGCGATAGAAACGACTATGCTGTTGTGGAGAACGAGGATAGTGAGAGAAAGAAGGAGGTGAAGGCGGAGGGTAAGAGTGATAATAAGCAAAGCGAGCTTCAAGAGCTTGAATCCTATTTGTCAAATGAAATATTGCATTTTTTACAGTCATAATGAGGGCTTCGATCAAATCAGTATGGGCAGAAGGAGGTTGGATTACATTTGATAAAACCTTGCGCTTGTGGGTAAGTGGTTAGCTGTGACCCTAGGCCTAGCGGCAAGGCTAATAATAAATGGCAACGGGTTGTATGATCTGTGCAGTAAGAGGCTTTGCCTCGACAATACTGTCTGCATATGCAGCCAATTCATGCAGAGTATTATTAGGATCGACAGTCACGAGCTAGAACTTGAGTTCGGCATACAATTTATGTCAGAATAACTGTCCAACAATATTAATGCAGGGGCAAACAGGAGGACCCTCAACTAATCTTAACATATCGGGTATCAAAGCTGATGGTAGCAGGTCGCCAAGACTTTCATTTTTAAGTAATATTTTCATTATTTTATGAAGTATTGTTTTAGTGTTTTATCAGAGTCCGAAATGCCTAACCTATTTAATATTTCATTTTTAAGTTCAGTACAGGGCTGGTAGGAGGAGTACTGCCGGGACAGCACGTTTTTTAGCCGTTGAAGGACCTTAACGGGTAAAATAGTTTATGCGCAAAATCGCTTATTCTCAGAGGTAGCTTCTAATTGCAATTCGAGGAATGCAAAATTCAAATTAATTTCCTCCCCACTAAGCTTACAATTAAATGCAGTCACCTTTTTTGGAAGTCTGAACCATCGAGCTGGAGTGATATGAACATTTGCGGTAATATAATCAGTAGGAGGTGACATAATTAAATAATTAAAAAAAAACAAACACAAGTTAAAAATAAACAAAAGGGGGAAGACTGTGGGTAATAATCTGCAAAGTTAGCTACAAATGCAATAATAATTAAAAATACTTAAAACTAGGAAAGGTACGTGATGCTAATAAAAGAGAGATTTGTGTGAGAATAGTAAAGAACGATTCAAGTAATTTTATTACGTCGATGTTTATGTAGGGGAGGTTAGTGTTGAAAGTCTTGTTCGAAAGTGCGAGGACAGTCGGCGTGACTGTTTTTTGTGTTAGAGTAGAAAACGATGTATGGTGTCTTCTATGAATTGTGATAGATAAGTCATGTGAGAAAAAAATATGAAGTGTCAATAGAAAAAGTTTAAAAAAAATATTATTATCTAATAAATATGGTGAATAAAAAAAAGGAGCTAACACGAGTAAAAAGCGTCTTGAAGGCTTCAGGAAAAACACCGATTTCTGTAGTAGACCTCTCAAAGGCTTTAGAGGAAAGATGCGGCTAAAAAGATGTTGATATAAAAGAGCGTTAAGGGTCGAGCAATAGAGAGTAGTGGCTTTATGACCAGAGCTATATTTAAAAGCTGGTTTTGGGTGAATGTCACAAATTGGACTAAGATCTTAAGAGTGACCGACACAACAAACAGTTTTCAGGGTTTCTTTTTTTAAATAACAGCTATAAAGTAAAAACAATGATTAATTTACCCAAAAAAATGTTAAGTATCTTGTCAGTAAAAATTATTTTTAAAATGAAAATATAATAATATGAAGTATAATATTTAGAGTATCGTTGAATAAATGATCATGGAACAATGAGAGACATAGATATTGAGTTCTAAATAACCAAAAAAGGACTCATTGCGTCTCGACATCAAGATATGGAATCAAGAGTTTATCTTGTCAATAAAATATTAGTGTGTTTTAATGGGGGGCTGGTGAAAGAGAACTCGTAGAAAATTACTATTATTTAGAAGCTGAGTGAGCTTAAAAATAAAACTGATTTCATAATTATTTAGAGTAAGAGTATGGTGTAAGTGATGTCTGATAAAGGATTAAAATGGATCCATATAATAGACGAGAATACGTGAGTATAGGACAAAAGATAATGATATAGAGATTTTTCACATGGTTTTAGGTTGCTAACATATATGAAAAACTTTGGAATATGTAGTATAAGAACACTTGTTTACATAAATGGATATCAATCGCAAGCTCGACTGAGATAATATACATATTACAGAGAAGACTATAATGATGCTATCGAAAAAGCTGTGTTTCTGATGAAAACCCATCTCTGGAGATTTTCGATACCACAGTAGTAACTTTTACAAAGAAACAGCAAACACGCGGTGCGATTCGAAGGTTACAAATCGGAGGTTGCAAACATGGAGGTGGAAAATGTTCTGAGGTAGGAGAGAGGACTGGAAGAATGAAATGTAGGAAGGTGAGAGAGAAGCATTGGATCGATGGGATCCAGCGATCAATAGAGGAACCACGCGCTAGTAGGGCCGGAGTACCCAGAAGAATGATGGAGATTGTTAGACATATTATAAATATATATACAGAGAGAGAAAGCGGTTGGGCTATTATAACATTAGAGAGTCCAACTCGGAAAAGTGTTTAATAGTGCTCCCTAAGAAGACTCGTAGGTTTTGTTAAAATATATAGATAGTATATTATATAGGGTATAGGTATTATTTAATGTATGATTTGACTAAGCCCATACCTGGTGACTCCAAATAGGGATGAATACCTACACTAATTTAGACGATAGTATATATATTATATATATAGTAATGCCTAATAATATTTGATAGGCGTACTCCTACGTCCATATATATAGGTATTCTACCTTATATGTTGAAAGCTTATATATTGATAAGGTTGGATTATATTTAACTGACTGTCAGACAAATAGTTTCATACAGATAAGAAGGATATTAAAGTGTTATAGTATATATATACTATATTGATATATAATAATATATATAAATATATATATATAATATATATATAGCATATATATATATATATATACTATATATATATATAATACATATTTATAATATATATATATAATATAGCTATATAGTAGTTAAGGTGACTGAACTTTTCTTATATATGCGAATACATAATTATAGACCTTGCATATCTACTTCTACTATATTTTGTTTACTACAGTTCATGTTACGCACTACTTATTGACTAGGAGAGAGAATGATTATTAATATAGGTGTATTATATATAGATATATATATATATATAATATATACTATATATATATTTAATTATATCATTATATATATTATATATATAAATAAATATAATATATATATATATATATATTATATTAATATATATATATATATAATATATTTAATATAATATTAATTAATATACATATATATATTATATTAATATAATATATATGATATATATATATATATATATAATATTTAAGTATATAGTATTATATATAATTATATATGCATAATATAAGTTATTATTTACAATTAAATAATAGATACTTGTATACATTAGATATTATTTACATATAGTATACTTTAGTAACTGTAATACAAAATATTCTTAGAGATTATACTTTAGTACTTATAATGTACTAATATTTGTAATAACAAATTCTTAGTATATAAGTACTTAAGTACTTTGAATATACTTAAGTACGAAACTTAATTACCTTGCATCATTCACCTATACCACATATTTGCTATATTATAATCATTTGTATGCGAGTGTAAACAAGGTCAATTACTTTGAGACTTTATCATAAATATGCTTTTAAAAAGAGTCCCCATATAATAATATTAATATCAAATTAATTCACATGTGATCTTCCTATTGCGTCAATGTCTAATGAGTTCCTTAAGTTATATATGTATATATATCCATATAAAATCATAAAATCTTTGTCTGACATGCCTACCCTTTCTGTAAAATACTATTAGTGCTGGTGAAATCACTACATAAACCTTGAGCTATCTATTAAAATATATTTCTTATACTATTATGACCTTCTATTAACTTTATTCCAGAACCTTTTACAACCAGAGATGTTAAAAGCTAACTGGCCTATACTGGCCTATCATTTCCCAAATCTTCCTTACTACCTTTACTATCATCCAAATATAGGCATCAAATCAATAATTACTGTTATCATCAGATCCTCTGGATTAACATTGCCTAAACTCAGGCCTAACATTGTGTCAAATGTATCAAGAGCCAATGACACAAATCACATATAAAGAGGATGTAATTTATCTCAGCTAGTCTTTGAAATGCGCATATGCAGGTGATCTTTACCACTCTTCTATACAATAAGATTTATCTACATATGCATAAATGAAAGTTTATTACACAATAAAGCGGGAACTATGTCAGCTTTCTGTTGAGAACCTTGGACTCTTTCTTCGTAGGGGCGAATTTGGTAGTCACAGACCTTTTCCAGTGCCGTTTTTCCAACATATGTGCCATGATCTGACTCTTCTCAGATTTATAAGACACTTATATAATTAGAGTATGTACTTTCTAATTAACGTCCAATTTACAGTATATTCCTGCAGAGCGCTCCTTATTCTCTTGTTACGAAATGAGCATTTTAACCACTACTATGCCGGTGAACTAAGCTAGTCTCATCATTCTAGAGCGATTTATTAGTGCGATGAGTTATCTTTATAAGTTAATTGATTAAACTACTCTTGATAGATATCGTCCAATATATTGAGGTCTAGTTTATAATACTAACTCGTTGTAACTCAACAGCGTACTGCTTAAGATATCTGAACTCACTATAATATATTTTGAACAGGGTACAATTTTAATTGGACAGAGTTGTCTTTATTCTTAATACTTTTATAAATATTTCATTTATCATTATACACTATATGTGTCTCTTAAAATTTTAAGCATTTGCTTGCACAGTCTTAGCATAAACTACGAACATAAAATTAAATGTTTTTCTTACCAAAGTTATAATGGAGTACTACACACACCAGTTTATACTATTATAAGTTAATCTTTCGGATCTTTAGGCGTAATATTCTGAGCCTCTCTCTTTTCGTTATACAGTTGGGCTATGGCTATCTTATGGCTATTAAGTTTATCTATTATTCTATTGATTATTATTAAATTTTCCTAATATCATTCTTATCCCTATTTATACTACCTCTGAGATATATTTCATTAATAAATACATCTCTCTTTTTATTCTATAATTATAATTTATTCATTAGTCTTTACTATTATATATCTACACCTAAAAACCAAGTTATTTATTCTATCTATTATTGCCGGCCCTAATGGGTTATCTTGAGTTAAAAATATCATACTGATACTGATAATATATGATATATACTATTAAAATTATTTGCTTTTAATAAATGTTATGCTCACATTGATAAAACAAACAAACAATATTTTTTAAACTCTTATATATTAATCCCAGGTCTAAGTTATTATGTATACTACAGCATGTCTCAATAATATTATTAGGGTAAATAAATCTAAGCCATTTACGGAAAACTATAAAGATCTTATTTCCTTATATTAACTTTGTCTAAAATTTGGGCCTCAATATAATTAATCATCTAATTACATAATATAAACATAATTTAATATCTTCCTCAATCATCTTAACTCCATTCACTAATACTTTCATTGATTACAGTTCATATATAATTAAGTTATCAATATATGATATGGCACTGATTAATCTATGTGTGATTCTATTGGTAATACCCTATCTGAGGTACAAAAAGTTATTATCAATCTAGAGTATACAATATATTTATATTTGGAATGATACCAGATATAACTACCATATCTGAGGTACAACTACATATTTTATATAGACAAAGGTAAATCCCAAATATATAGATAATGCCTAGGTAAAATTTAAAAATATCGAAATATACATCTCTTACTTAGATTGAACTTAATAACTGTTTAATCTTTTCTACTTACTACGTATGTGACTAATGCTGTATTACATATATAATTTTATCTTTCACATAATTTGCCGCTTAATTACTATTAATTAAAGACTCATTAGGCCAGTAGTAAGTAGAGTCTAATATAAATAAATGCCCTCTATCCATTTAATATGATTATTATGATGTATATATTAATATTAAAGTAATATTATCTACCCAATATACCTAACTGATATATCTATAAATATCATTGATTAATATTTAAATAAGTCTAATTAATAACAGTATTGAATATTGTCTTTTATTAATATTAACATTTAAATATATAATGATTGTCACTTATCCACAATCTCACCAATCCCTTACAGTTTATTCATGAACTTTTTACTTGCCGTCATTATATTAATTGTATTATAAATTATAATATAATGTGCTAGGAGTTATACATTGTCTATTTCATATTCTGGAAAGGAGTCTCCATATAATGGGCTATCATTTGATTCCTTGTACATTGCTCTGCTACAATTAGTATGATCGCCAACAGAGAGCCGTCAAATTGTCTCATTACATATTGAGTACTTCATTGTTATAGGTTAACACTATTTTCGCAATTTTTATAAATATAATATTTATTTACAATAATATTCTTTATTAGTATATAATCTTAATTTGTTCATAGATGCTGATGGTATTTTAATTCATGAGAGACACTTATGGATGTCCGAGTGGTTGTGATAAAAATAAAACAGATTTTTGATACTCAGCACTTATATCTGAAAATTCTTATTATATATCAAGTGATAAAGGATATTCTCACGAATGGCATTTTTCTCATTATATTGCGATAATACTGACGGGCAAAGCCCGAGCTGCTATACCTAACAATACATATCATGACCTGGAACTAGATGGCTTGAAATGAGACCTAATCTGCCTATGAGTTGCTTAGCAAAGGTACAATGAACCACACTAATAGTGTTCTGAGTGAATATGAGCAGAGTGTATTTATATTAACTCTGAGTGGTGGCTTTTGATAACCCTACTTTTTCCATAAAGAAGAACAGTCACACAATCTTATACTAGTTTTTTATGTTTTAACAATACTACAATATGTGTAATTATAGAGTCTTTTAATATATTCATCTATATATTGAATCTACTTTCATCCTAAAATTAATACCGATATTCTAGTGTTATACCTGTATAAGATTAAATCTGATAATATCATGAAAACTAACAACAACAAAAAGTTAATAACGGAATAAATGAATTAAATAGAAAAAGGTCTCATTAAAATTATATTATAGGACACAAAAAATAAAAACGATTATTGGAAAAATATCGGCCTGTAATAACTATAGTTTTATTTATATATATATACTATATACCTATATAGGTATATATATATACCTTATCATTAAGGATAATGCTGTTAAATAAATAAATATATATTTAACAGGACTAGGCAAAAAAAAATATAAAATATTTCACAATTTAACAAAAAAACATATTTTCATGTTTTATTAGGTAAAACACTTTTTAATAATTTAAACACTAAAAAAATGTAAAATACTAAAATAATATATAATATATTTAGTATATATTATATAATATATAAACAACCCCACATACCTGATGAGTCTATTAAATCACAGTTAAAACAATTCATATTACAAAAAGATATTATATATAAGTGTAAATTTTATTTATTATTACTATTACAATACTAGTAAGAATTCG
>JABUQX010073334.1:0-17679 GCA_015478945.1 Trachelipus rathkii
AGGACACCAACATTGTTGTTATACGACTGTTTATTAACTCGGCACTGCAGTGGCTCCAGCACCGGTGCCGGAACCAACTCATCAGATTCATATATCAAGTATTTCTAGAATTCAACTCTGAATCCTCTCACCAAATTTCAGCCAATTACGAACACTTCGATTTTAAGAGGGGGTGGGGTCCTTCGGGCCACGAGGACGTAACCTCGTCTACGACGAGGTTACCTCCCATCTAACACCCTCCAAATTTTAACCTGATACGATAACTCTAACTCATAGATATATATTGGACTCAAGAGGCTGAGCCGGAGTCGGAGCCGGAGCAGGAGCTGGAGTCGGAGTCGGAGTCGGAGTCGGAGAACAAGATACCTGAAATTGTGACACTTGTGATCACAATTTCTTCTCGAGCACACACAATAATAAACAAAAATAATAATACACACAATAATGTATGTGTATGCGCATGCGCGCGCGCGTAATAAAAAATAATTACGAAATAACACAGACAAACCTTCGGTTTGTCTGTTTGTCGGATTGACAGACCTTTCGGTCTGTCAATCCTCCACATAAGACTAATATATCTCTATTCCTTCATATCGAAAAGGGTGGTGGCTACCATACTACTATATAAATATATATATATATATATATATATATATATATATATATATATATATATATATATATATATATATATATATATATATATATATATATATATATATATATATATATATATATTATTATTATTATTATATATATATGCATATATATTTCATAAATATTATATATGTATGTGGTCTTATAGAATTTCACTATGAGCAAATATTATTTGTAATTATATATTATATTACTATTATTATTATATTATTATTATATTATTATAAATTCTTAATATATTATTATTATTATAATATATTATATATATATATATATATATATATATATATTATATTATTATTATATATATATATTATTATTATATATATATATATTATTATAAAGATGATATATTTTTTCTATATATATATTTATATATTATATACATATTATTATTATTATTATATACATATATATATAGTATATATATATATTATATATTATTATTATTACATATATATATAGAGGGAGAGCACACTACACTGAAGATGAAATTAATTCTCCCATTTTAATGGTGCGTCTTTCTCTTTTGCGTTCATATTCTTCACTCATCCTCCAGGCAACATATTACTAACCACCATTTATCCACACATATCATATACACATGATTAAAGTACACACCCCACTTCTAGATAACACCTTACAGACGTCCCTACTACTCATATCCCTGTGTGCGGGGGAGAAAGAATTGCCCACATCGTATGTAATGCGTGTCGTAGAAGTCGACTAAGGGACGGTGGTAGTTGGGTTGGCTGCCCACTACCACCTATCTCTTGCTAGGAATGCTGCCTCGGAGATGGTCGTGATCGCCGTAAACGACCTTCTAATTTTCGGCGAAATTGTATGAATCGTATGGGTACATGGAATGTCAGAGGAATAAATGTTGAGGAGAAGAGGAGAGGTGATGGATGTATTTAGAAAGGGCAAATTTGATTTGCTTGTTGTGACTGAAAACAAAGATGAAAGGAAAAGGTGAAAATGAGTCTTGTGGTGTGAAAATGTGTGTATGCTGGTGTGGAAAGGAATGAGAGAGGGAGAGAAGAGTTGCAATTTTGATGAGTGACCTGTGGTACAAAGCTATGGTAGACTTTGTGTGTGAGTCCTAGAATTCTAATGGTTAAATTTAAGTTTGAAAAGGTCAAGGTATGTGTGGTTGTGACGTATGGTCCATCTGAGGGAAACGTTGGAGAGAGTACGATTTTTTGGGATAATCTGAATGATGTTCTGGATGGGGTTAGGAGCTTCAGATTGATAGTGTTGGGGGACCTGAAATGGTTGGATAGGTGATCAAAAAAAGGGATGGTATAACAGGTGGCTTTGGGGTATGGGAGAAATGAGAATGGTAGGAAGGTGATTGATTTCTGTGAAGAGAGAGGTATGTGTGTAAGTAATACTTTCTTTAAACACAAGAGTATCCATAAGTATACTAGAGTTGGTGTAGGTAGAGATGGTATCGAAGTGAAAAGTATGATTGATTTTGTGTTGGTGAAGAAGGAGATGTTGAAGTATGTGTTGGATGTTAAATCAGTGAGGGATTTAGGAATGGGATTATCGGATCATTATGTTGTTCTATGTAAAATTAAGTTAGTGGGGGCTTGGATGGAGAGGAAGTTGATACGAAAGGAAGTAGGTAAAATTAAGAGTGAGAAGTTAAGTGAGCAAGAGAATAAGGATAAGTATGTAAGAGCGCTCGCTAGTAAATCGGTTGAATGTGAACAAGTTGATACTGAACAAATCTGGGGGAAAATGAAGGAAGGAATTGCTAGTAGTGCAAAGGAAGTGTGTGGATGTGCTAAAGTAGGAAGTAAGAATGTTAACAGCGAATGGTGGAATGAAGAGGTGATGAAAGCGGTTAAAGGTAAAAAAGAAGCGTGGTTGAATGTACTAAAAGCAAATGATGAAGTTTCAAAAGAAAGATGCTTGGAATTATATAAGGAGGAAAAAAGAAATACTAAAAGGTGCATACGTAGGAGAAAACAAGAGGTAAATGAACAGTTTGGACCTTCTAATTTTCGGTGAAATTGTATGAATCGTATGGGTACATGGAATGTCAGAGGAATAAATGTTGAGGAGAAGAGGAGAGAGGTGATGGATGTATTTAGAAGGGGCAAATTTGATTTGCTCGCTGTGACTGAAACAAAGATGAAAGGAAAAGGTGAAATTGAGTGGTGTGGTGTGAAATGTGTGCGTGCTGGTGTGGAAGAGAATGAGAGAGGGAGAGGAGGAGTTGCAATTTTGATGAGTGACCTGTGGTACAAAGCTATGGTAGACTTTGTGTGTGTGAGTCCTAGAATTCTAATGGTTAAATTTAAGTTTGAAAAGGTCAAGGTATGTGTGGTTGTGACGTATGGTGGTCCATCTGACACAAGATATTTGTTTAGTAAAAATGTAAAAAGATAAAGGATTTGAAATCAAAGAATAAGGTATATGTGCCACTATGAGAATTATCTGAAGAAAGAGCAGATCAATTATTATTATTATTATTATTATTATTATTATTATTATTATTATTATTATTATTATTATTATTATTATTATTATTATTATTATTATTATTATTATTATTATTATTATTATTATTATTATTATTATTTTTATTATTATTATTATTATTATTATTATTATTATTATTATTATTATTATTATTATTATTATTATTATTATTATTGTTATGATTATTATTATTATTATTATTATTATTATTATTATTATTATTATTATTATTATTATTATTATTATTATTATTATTATTATTATTATTATTATTATTATTATTGTTGGTATTATAATTATTATTATTATTATTATTATTATTATTATTATTATTATTATTATTATTATTATTATTATTATTATTATTATTATTATTATTATTATTATTATTATTCTTATTATTATTATTATTATTATTATTATTATTATTATTATTATTATTATTATTATTATTATTATTATTGTTATTATTATTAAATGGTGGTCTAAATTTAACAAATAAATATATATTTGTTACCAATATTGTAAAAAAAAAAAAAAAAAAAAGGATTTTAAAGTTTTTATATAATTTTCTAAAATTATAAATGTATATTTTTTATTCATTGAAATTGTGTAAATTATTAACAAAACTTTAAAATTTAAAAACAAAAGTCATATAATAGTGGAAAGAAAAAATAAATGGTACAGGAAATTTCCAAGTTAAAAATTAAGTATTTATGAGTGGAAATCACTCGTAATAGTGTGTATATATATATATTATTATATATATATATATATATATATATATTATTATATATATATATATATATATATATATATATATATATATATATATATATATATATATATATATATATATATATATATATATATATATATGATTATTTATATATATATATATATATATAATATATATATATATATATATATATATATTATTATATATATATATATATATATATATATATATATATATATATACATATATATATATATTATATATATATCAATATATATATATATATATATATATATATATATATATGGTGATTCAAAACCACTGCGACAAACTCGGAGGGCTGATAAAGCAAACGATTATGAGCATTTTTTATTAAATAACCTATGTTGTATGACGCTTCGTTTCAAAGTTACGGATGATGTAAGGTACACTAGTTTATGTTGTGACGCGTCGCATGTAGGTTACCGACGATTTTACTCAATTTTAATGTGTTTGTGCGTGCTTACATGTGTGTACGATTAACGTCCTTCGAAACACATGACAATACCTTTACCTTGCCCAATTCATCGTTGATTCAGTACAGTGTAGGCATCGATTACGAATGGATCACTACACTCTTCCCGAGTTAACCGACATGATAATGTGTTACGGTGCGGCGAATGGAAATGGACGAAGAGCGCACCTCATGTACCGGGAACGGTTTCCACACAGAAATCAACCCCACCACACAATGTTTGCTCGCCTTCATCAGCGCCTTCGAGATAATGGGACCCTTCGTTCCCGGTGCATTGGTGGAAGACCGCGTAATACGAGGACTCCTGCGTTTGAAGAAGAGGTGCTTGAGAGTCGCCAACGACCCGTCGACTAGCACACGCGCCATTGCCCATGCCATGGGCTCAAATCAGTCGTCTGTGGTTCGGGTCTTGCAAGAGCAAAGCTCCATGCATACCACATACAGAAAGTACATGGACTTGGGCAAACGACTTCGCACCCTGTGTGCGATTTGCCCGGTGGTTTCGCAACGGGGCACGATAATCCTGTCTTTCCTGGGTATGTCGCAAATTTGTTTACCGATGAGGCGTGCTTCACACATGATGGTTGCTTCAACAGCAGAAACAACCACATATTGGACGAGGATAATCCGCACGCAATGTTCATCAGAGTTCACCAGGTGAAATTTACCGTAAACATCTGGGGTGGAATTCTTGGGGATTATCTGCTGGGACCTGTCATCATTCCACACCGTTTGGATGGACCTGCGTACCTGCAACTACTCCAGAACACGCTTCCGCAGCTCATGGACGACATACCCCTTGCGACCCGCAGAGACATGTGGTTCCAACATGATGGCACTCCAGCGCACTTCAGCCACCAAGTACGGGCGCATCTGAACAGAGTCTACACTGACAAATGGATACGGAGAGGGGGACCTGTTGCGTGGCCTGCAAGATCGCCCGACCTCACGCCCCTAGATTATTTTCTTTGGGGGCATGTGAAGAGTGTTGTGTACATTAACCCAGTCAACACGAGAGGAACTGATTCAGCGAATATTCACTGCGTTTGATCAAATCAGACACAGTGAGGGCATGTTCGGTAGAGTCCGACAGGCAATGGCACGGCGATGTAACTAATGTAATCAGGTACAGGGCAGACACTTTGAACACCTTCTGTAATTTTCCCCAATAAAATTATTAATTCCATAAGTTTCTTGTAAATTTTAACAAAAATAATGATAGTTATTTGTTTGGAAATGTTATTCCAGTGACCACCTGAATTAGAGGATATGTTAAAATATTATTTAACTATTTTTGTTATTATTATATATCTTTTTGAGTGCAGTTTTTGAAAATAATTTGCGAACAATATATATTTAAATAGTTTTCATTTGAGAGCGGTTTCGTTTTTTTTATTTGTGTTATTAGATTATGAAAGTCAATTGCAGAGTAATGAAATTTTTTTTCTATTATTATATGTCTATTGAGAGGTTTCATTTTAATATTTTAATATATACTGTATTTTGGCATGGAACTATGCTTGAATCAACAAATTGTAGTTGGTTTAAAATTTGAATTTTTTTGGTTAGGTTGGTCCTGTAATGAAATAATGATCAATACAGGTTAGCCGAGTACATCTCGTTAGCCGAGCACATCTCATACATGTTAGAATTAGTTAGGCGATGAGTTTTTTTTTGTTCTGAAAAAGATATAATTACATCCAAATTTCTTTTGTATCATAATTAATCTAGTTTTAAAAGAGAATAATTTTTTTGGGCATACAAGTGATTAGCCCAAAGTTAGTTCAGCAGTTTTTTATACTTATAATAGTTTCAGGTGTTACAGTAACAATTGTTTTTTTTTTACAAACCTCATGAATAAATATGACGGTAAATACGTTGCCGAACTGAGCATTACAAAGGAATTACTATGTACGGTACAGGTAATGTATGATTTTTATGTTGAACAAATTGAAATAGCCTAGAAAGGAGCTATGACAGGTTTCTAAAAGTAGTATTACATCGTATTATATAAGAGTATACTAAAGTACAAAGTACAAGTACGACTTTAATTTACTTTCCATATCTGATCAACCTTCACAAATCAGCAATTTTGAGTACTAGGAGTAAATAATTATTGAAGACCTTACAATCATTGACTATAATAATTTTGATGAAATGTCTGTCTTATTTGTATATAAACTAATATACGCTTTAGGCATAAATATAATTATACTTTAAGAAAAGAAATATTATTTAGTAAGTGATGATCATACTAGTCTTAATTACTGTCAACTACCTAGTTACTACGTCATACAAATTATCATTTCATCCTACAGAAGCTATAAAATTTTATAATATATAAAAATTTTATTGTCTCTATAATAATTAACTCATTCAATACATTAGTATCTGAATGATTTTTGTTTGTTCGATACATATTACTCAGAAATTTTTGTAACTTTGGTTTTATTCTGTTGAGCGTAAAGGAAGACCTGCTGTAAATTAGATAGTCTATCTCTTTCTTTAATAATAATTATTAAATAGAAATATAAAATTTTAGGAGCATATGGTCTATGTGAAATATTACCTTTTCCTATTATGGCATTTAAATAAGAATGTACATTTATTCTGGGAGATAGCGGTAAGGAGAATTTCCAGAAAATCCATCAGAAGAATTTGTTGTTATGGCTGTTATTTACTTCATTTGGATTCAATCATGGCATTTATAAATTTTGATAGTCACTTCCAAATGGCTTTTGTTTTAATGCACTGTTTTATTTTATATTTTTTGCATCTATTTGATTAATTTTATGAATTTATTTGTATTATTAGGCACTAGTAGATAATTGGGGTTAGAAAAATATAAGATTACATAAACACGAAAGTCAGTTAATGTCAATAAATTTTACGAACTATAACTTTAATCCTAGGCTATACTACCTCAATAAGAACCTCTACATACCCATCATCGTCAAAGCACGAAAGAGTTATCGCGTATATAGGGATGAATATAATATATATATATATATATATATATTATACATATATACATATATATATTAATATATTATATTATAGTAAATGTAATAAATTATATACTATACTATACTATACCATACTATACTACTCATATAGTAATATAATATACTAATATATATAATATATACTACTATATATATACATATATTATATCTATATATATATAATATTATTTATATAATATATATATATATATATATATTATATATATTATATATTATATATATATATATACAATTATATAATTATATATATACATCTATACATATATACATTATTAATATACTTACATCATCCAATTCCTATAAACATTATATACTACTCAAATAACCATACATACATAACCTACTAATTATCTATATTATATCATACTTATTATATACTATACTATCATAATCATACATCTCCAACTACTATTTATATAATATATAACATTACTACACTTCAATTATATATATATACTATATATATATATATATAATATACATTACTTAACTCACTATATATATATTTATATACTCAATATATATTATAATATATATATATATATATATATTAACATATCTTAGTATATATATATAGTATATGATATATAACTATAAACTATATATATATATATAATATATACTCAATACTTTCATACCATATATATACATATAGTACTATACCCTCAATAAGACTACTGGAGGCCATGAGTAGCTCGAGTAACATATATAATTACCTATATATATAATAATACTATATTACCATATGGTAAACATAATATAAAATTAACTATAATATATAGTAGATATTATAATAAAAGAAAATAAAAAAAAAACAAAAAAATATATATTATAAAAAATAAAATTATAACAATCGATTACTGTATAGAGCTTGGTAGAAAAGATTATTACTAATTACCGTAAATGTTGTGAAGAGCGTCGTCAGTCGGAATAAGTAATTTATTTCCTTTATCCTGTTTGAACCTAGTTGACATGCATAATGGTTCTTCACTCGGCTGGAATTTATACAAATAAAGTAATAAAACTATGATAAAAGTAAAGAGAGACTTAGTCATATTTATAACGAGATAAATAACGTTACGATAATTAATAATAATAAAGTCAGACATAGATAATAATAATATACTAAGAATAATAATAAAATCAATAAACAATAATAACTAATATAACTAAATCACTCATAATAAATAATAAATAAATATAATGATATAATATAATAATATATAAATATAAATAATTAAGTGATAAATATATAATATATAATATACATAAATAAATAACATAATAATAATCGAAATAATAATATAATCATGAGCATTGTACTAAGCGGACTGCGATGGATCTACGACCCCCATCCCAACCGCTACAAACCTAACCCCAATCATACTCACATAAACCTATAACTAAAAATAATAGAAAAATTATATATGAGACCAAAAACTCACTTTACAATAAACTTATTAATAATCATCGGTCAATGTGAGGAGTTTTTCGATTCCTTGGCCAGGTGGGAACTACAAATATAATATTGAATAAAACACATATAAACCAAAATCCTAATCCACTACACGGTACAAACAAATACGTACCAATAAAACACATTGACCTACTTTATGCATCACTTTCTTTCTAAACGCTTGTTTCTCCTATAGATCTTTATTTCCTCCATTATGAATAAAACATACGAAAACCATTTCTTCCCTCGCCTACTGCCAAACTCCAATTTCTTCTTTCTCATCCTTCCAGGCTTTTCCCTTTTCTGATATTTTCATACCCTTTCCTCTCTGATCTCATATAACCGCTCAAGATGACCCCTCGGCGGTTCGATTCCTCACATCCAGTACTCAAACAATAAACCTCACCAGAAGAATAAACAAATTAAGAACATCCTATAATACTCGTTTATAATTTTTATTCCGAGTCTGTCATCCATCCTTTCCAAAATCGACCAAACCATCTCAACGTTACTTTCATTTATTTCTCATCATTTACCTGCCCAATCTCCACATCCAAACAACTTCTCTAATACGTTCATTCCCTCATTTTACATTACTTTTCACACATAACAAACTCCCAATAAGATTTGTCCATCTGAACACAATTCGGTACTTTAGATCTATACCCTCTTATTTCCAGACGCATAAGTCCTACTATACATTACAAAGCAACGGTAACAACATACCTCATGTAAAACCCTCTAGCGCACTCACAACTTAGTCCCTTTACTTTACAATCCACCAACGGATTTAACTGCACCCAAATCCACCTAGTGCCATCCACAATTTCCTACTACAAAATAAAAAGCTCTGCATCTCCGCTCCCGTTTCATTCAACATATATCCTAAATTTAAATTCAGATACATAAGATATTGCTCACAGAACCACAATCTAACATAACTTCCCAGCTGAGGTATGTCCTCACATAGTACTCACAAACCAATAAACCGTTACTCTTTATCTACGAGGTTTATCCCCTTTCAAAAACTTTCTTTTTACACACGCCTAGCCAATCTCTCTTACTAGTCCTTCTAACTGTTTCTTCTTTTTTTTCCCCCTCTCTCTTTTTCTTCAGATTCGCCACACAAAACCAAATCATTCATATAATAGGTAGGGTTAGCCCTCAGGCACCTCTCATCCTTCTCTCGCCGCCATCATTCTACTCTTATCCTTTGTTACCCCTACCGCATCCCAGCGATATCGTTCCAGCGCCATAGGGCGTAGGCAGGGGGGGGGGGGGGGCAGGGGGGGGCAAACTGGTAGCACTGTACTTGCACCATTCTTACTTTCGTCTGGCCACCTTGACTATGTACTGCTGCTATGCTATGCCCCCTATAAAAATCTTGGGGCGAGAAAAAAAATTAATGAACCTTATATGTGTTTGTCAGATACGGACGTTTTTAAGGGTTAATTAGTAGAAAAACTGAAAAAAAATACATCAATACGATGGATAACTGAAGTAGTAATTACCTAATTATAACGTATTATAAACGGTATTATATATTTTTCTAAAGTTTTTTTTTTTTTTTGTGCTTTCTTTTTCATATTGGCTTAAAGTCAACTATTTGTGCTTTAATATAACAGCTGGCTTCTTTCTGACTTATTCTCCGGCTAAGAATCAATATATCATAGCATTTGGGGGCTGCCAAAGCTTGTTAAAATCAATCACGGAAAGAGTTACCCCGCGTTGATATTCAGCTGAAGACAACACATCAAAAAAATAATTGCGGAAAATAAAAACAGAATACATTAACAGAATTTTTGAGGACCATAATTTTCCTGCCGGACCTCCCTTAATTAACCTTTAAGAGGTATACCCAGGTAAAGACCTGCATAGGAATTTTTGAAAGACCTGATTAAGCTTGCGAATAGAATGCCAGCGTGATGTGGAAAATGAAAGAACATATTCAAGACAGAAAGAATCTGTCCTGGAAGGAACGTCTCCGATATTCAAAATGAACTGATCATTTTGTGTGGAATTATCATAAAAAACATGATTGTCGCGGTTGCAAAATTTTTTTTGTATATACTCCATATGGCAGATTGAAATGCAGATATATCAGGCAACAACAATTATCTATAGCAGAATAAATTTTGATACTTGAAAAAAGGACTGTTCGGAAGAATTACTGGTTTGAAGTTCTTGAACCATTGCAAAAACGATTGATTTGTTTTTAGAAACAGGTTGAATGCAAGTCTATGCGTTGGTCAGCGGTACGCGACAGCTGCGCAGCATTGGCAGGATAAAACATAGGGTTCAAAAGAAAAGAAACTGCGGGGAAAATATGAAAAAAAGATTAATATTTTTCACTGTGTAAGCCATCGGGCTTAATTTGGTCATTAATGACCCAAACATTATCATTATTCCCGAAATTTGAAATACTATTGCCATAGTAAAATAATAAAAGACAAACTTTTTTCAGAGACTCCAATCTAAAAGAAATACTTCCCAACGTGCCAAGGCTTTTGTGAAACCCTGTTTGGATCAAAAATGATCATAAGTAATGCGTGCTATTTTCCATACATATGATAAAAATTGTTTGAAGGCAACAAATCAACAAGAAAAACAGCTTTTCTACTATACTGTTCGGCAACAAGACCAATTTTCATTATTATCCGCCCGGTCTTCCGGTAATACCAATATTTTGCTTTGGTTGAATCAGTGGTTAACATTATTACAAAAAATATTTACCTTAAGCAGTACTCTGATCATATCCAAAAAAATTTGAAGGTTGTCAAAGACCAGTGCAAAACTGCTGATCAAATAATTGCTGATTCGCTCTTATCCGCCAATGTTATTACTGTTGAGTTCTTAGTAGAACTTGCATCACCTAGAAAAGTACATCCCAACAACATAAGCAAATCATCCTGCTGAAACTTCTGTTGGATATTGGAAGCGTTCTGTGCTTGTGCCTTATCTTGACTTCGACTTTCCAATCAATCTTTAGAGACCAGATTTCAGAACAAACGTGCCGTGGCATTTAATATTCTTTTTTCATTTGCAATCCGTTTCTTTATGTTACAGGACCATAGACATCAAACCGTAGGCAGTTTGCGTGAGAAAGTAACATGTTTTTTTCAAGTTTTTATGATCTTTTGAATGTCAAAAAATTCATAACCGAACACTGACTTATGGTGGTATACCTTTTGGCTGGATAAAAAAATGGATAAGCAAAAATTTGAAAGACTTCGAACTTACTGAAATTAATAAAGAAGCCGACCCCTTTTTTCTCAAATCAAAAAACGATTGAGTCACTAGCCGACCCCCCATTTTTTCCTCAAATCAAAACATGTCTATTAATTGCAATGGTGCTACCATGTTCAATCAGTACCATTGAAAAGTCTTTCAGCACTCTGCGAAGAGTAAAGACTTGGCTAAGAAAAACAATGAAGAAAGACAGGCTTAATAGACTATGTAGGATGAGTATTCATAAAAATTAGTAAGTGAAAAAATGAACGAATGGATAGCAAATGTAATGGCGAAATTCGCTGAAAATCCAAGGCGTCCAATGCTAGTTTAGATTTAATATTGTACCACTCAGGACTCTGTACTAGCTAACCACCATAAATATTACTTTACGTTTCTCAAATAGGTATTTTATTTTTATTCACCTCATGACACAAAATTTATTAATTACAACTGTTGTAGATGCTTGCTATTTTACTTTATTTTATAACCGAAGTAACTTTTTATCCTGTGATATAACCCACAAGTCAAATCTGCGTACACTACACACCACACACACACAACCACATATAATATATTATATAATAATATATATATATATTATATATATATTATATATATATAATATATATTTATATATATATATATATATATATATATATATATATATTATTATAATCTCACTCAATCCTTTGCCCCCCCTATGGAAATCCTGCCTACGCCCATGCGGCCCTACCTCTAATTCTTTCATAAATTCATCCATATACAGATTGGATTGCCAAGGAGACATACCCACATCCCTGTCTCACTTCCGCTATTAATATTAAAATAATCACTTTCGCTCCTATTTATTCTTATACAACGCTTCACTACTCGTCATACTACTTTTTGATTTCAATTCAGAAGCTTACCACCAACACATACCACTAACACCTGCCATAGAATTCCCTATTAATCCTATAATACGCCTGTTGCAAAACCCCATAAAATCCTAAATACAATTTATTCTTCTTCCTCCCTCATTATCCCAATCATTTATTTCATGTAACAGATTTGATCCACACATCCTCTACCACTTCCAAACGCACCTTATTCTTTCCCTAAATTAGTTCTTCACTTATTCGACGCAGCTCTTTCGACCAAAATATCAACACATATCTTCCTACAACACTCATAAACTAATTACCCTATAATACTTACAGTTACCTTTTTTCCCTTACCCTTATATAAAAACGATACCCTAAAAAAAAAAAAATATTTTTGGGAAAAAAAACCTCCTTCCAAATTTCCAATTCCTCAAAACTATACCCTCCATAAACGTTTTTGTTACACTCCCAATCCAATGAATCACCATCTCCGCCTATATATATATATATATATATATATATAATATTTATATTATATTATTATATATATATATTATTATTATAATATATATATATATATATATTATTATGATATATATATATATATATATATATATTATATATGCCTTAAAATATGGTTTTGTGAGGTGAATCTGAAGAGAGTTTTAAGAGGATTGGTAGAATAGATTTGGAGGGTGGTGCAAAAGGATGGGTTTTGAAAGTAAAACGTAGATAAGAGTAAAGGTTATGGTAATGAGTGAGGACAGTCCTCGGTTGGAAGTTACTGCTAGATGGTGAGCAGCTGAAAAAAGTGTCCGAGTTTAAATATTAGGATATATAGATGTTTGGACGAAAAGGAAGGATGATGCCGAGGTAGTTATGCTAAGTTGGTGACTTGCAGGAAGGAGGCTGGTGCAATTAAATCCTTGGTGGGATGTAAAGAGACTAAGTTCTTGAGTGCGCTTAGTGTCCTTCGCGTGATGGCAGTTGTTACCTGTTTAAATGTTAGTAAGTAAGACTATGGTCTGGAATTAAGAGGTATAGATCCTTAAAGTACCAATGTGTCAGATGGACATCTAAGGGGTGGTGTTGGTGTGAAGAAGAATTTGATAAACCATGAGGAATGAACGTATTACACAGTTGTAATGTAATGAAAAAACTGATAAATGAGAGAATAAATAAAGTACGTTGAGATGGTTTGGTCATGTGTAAAGAATGGATGATAGTCGGTTAAGTCTTAAGCGGATGTATAGTGGTGATTGTGTTGGGAAAATCGACCGGCTGGGAGACCGAGAAAAGTGGATTGAGTCAGCAAAAAAGAATGTCTCTAAAGGAGTGAAATGTGAGTTTGCAGGGGCCGAGAAAAAGTGCATAATAGGAAGTAAATGGCAGGGGTTTTGTGAGGGGGTAATGGTTGTGGCCCACCTGGGGCCAACGGCGATGAACCAACCAAAGGGATTGAACCACAATTGGCAAGAGATGCATAGTGAAGGTCCGTCCGCGGTCCGGAAGCTCTAGGGTGGATTTCTGTGCGGCGAGTCCCCACTAATAGGATAACAACCTCCGGAGGTAAGGCTGGGCTTTCTTTCTTCGACTTGTGTCCCTATCCTTCCTACTCACTTTTCTGTTTCTGGTAGCATGTTTACGCACCTTACCCCCCAGTCCTTGGTGGAAAAAAGGTGGTTGATGATGATGGATGATGGATATATTATATATATATATTATATATTAATATATATTAATTCATATAATATATATATATATAATATTATATATATATATATATATATATTAATATATATTATATATATATATATATATTATGTATATATATATATATATATATATATATATATATAATAATATTATATATATATATATATATATATATATATATATACTATATATATATAATATATATATAATATATATTAATATATATATAATTATATATATATATATATTTATAGTATATTATATATATAATAATAAATAATGAATACTTTACATTCATCTAAATTGGAAATTTGTTTTAGAATAACATTTATAAAAAATAATAATATCAATACGTAGGAAAATGATAAAAAGAAAATAAAAAATATTGGCAAGTTAAAAATGCCAAAAGTACTTGCAAGTACCAAGCACAAGTACCAAGTACAAAAGGCTCAAAGTACAAAGTACAAGTACAAGTACAGTGGTTTTAGAAACTGCCAAGTACAAGTACATAAGTACAAATTCACCAAAAAATGTACTTAAGTACAAGTACAAGTACAAGTACTTGTACTTAAACCCAACCCTGATATATATATATATATATATATATATATATATATATATATATATATATATATATAAATATATATATATATATATATATATTATATATAATATATATATATATATATATTATATAATGATATATATATTATATTATCTATAACTATATATATTATAATATATAATGTTTAAAAATATTATTTGTTATCTTTTTATATATTATATTATATAAATATATATATATATATATTATTAGATAAAATATAAAGTATATATATATAATATAATATATATAATATATATATAATAATATATATATATTAAACGATGGATGTTATTTTTCCAAGACGCTTACCTGAATAAATATTCGGTCGTTGATGATACTTTCAACTAAATGTGAATCTTTTATCGATGAGTAGTTAACACTTCGGTCTCCATTTAGGGAAAAATAAAGAAAACTTACACTGGTCCAAAAAACTGTGAAATTTTTCTTGATGGAATTTTGTAGCAGATATATAGTAATTCGGAGGTGCTGATTCCATATATATTTCTCGGATTTGCTGTATCACATCCCGTTTTGTGCAATCACGGATCCCTATTTTTGGCATATTCCCTAGGAATGACAAATTCATGTGCGCACTAAGTAGGCTGTATAGACCGTTATTCCGCATATATCTACAGTAGCCAGTAAGTTTACTGCGGTCCGATATTCGGGAAACGACATGTGGTAACTCATATACAATAGTACGACATCTAACATGTACCTAGAGTGCCAAATAGAACCTGGATGGTGTCTATCATCCATCTGAAATTCAGTCGGATGGTCCGTCTTTGTTCACCCAGGGTGAACTGAACAATCTTGTATGAGAGTTGTATTGCCGAAGTTGTACCTGACTTGTGGCTTCGAGGTTGGCATGAAAAAATGACTAACTGACCATTGGACACAAGAGTAAACTTTTATCGTGACAGAAGAAGCAGAGCTGACGGGCTCTTTCACAGTCATGAAATGGATAAACCTTGATGTACCTTGCGTGAACGTTGCAAGGCCTACTACTCTACGCTTCTCAATAAAGACTCCAGCATACCAGATAGCAGGTGAGTGGAGAACTGTTATAAATTGACACTTCCAAAAGCAGTTTAGGTGCGTGTTGTTACCAATGATAATACGCACAAGGTATGCTTTGGTTCCAGTTAGGAGCTAATCCGTACGGATGAGAGAGGAGTAATGCAAAATCAAGACAGTTTGGAGAGGCTACAATATCGGTACATGG
Source organism: Trachelipus rathkii (assembly GCA_015478945.1). Lineage (NCBI taxonomy): Eukaryota > Metazoa > Arthropoda > Malacostraca > Isopoda > Trachelipodidae > Trachelipus > Trachelipus rathkii. The sequence goes on from JABUQX010073334.1 coordinate 16,528, forward strand.
ATGATAAATATGCGTCGACCTCAAAATGGTAAACATTTTGCTCGGTCAGCAAGCAGGTTTCACCAAATATCCCTGCTTCCTGTGTTATTGGGACAGCCGGGCGGCAAAGGATCACTGGACCAAAAAAGAATGGCCACCGAGGGAAACCTTGATGCCAGGTGACAGGAACATCGTAAATGAACCACTTGTACAGAGAGAAAACATCATCTTACCTCCACTACACCAATAAACTTGGTTTGATGAAACCATTTGTGAAGGCCCTGGACCAAGAAGGTGAATGCTTCCGCTATATAATCTCAACGTTTTACTGGTCTGAGTGAAGAGAAGGAAAAAAGCCTGGGACTTATTTGATGGCCCCACAATACGTGGAAACTCCTCCGTGATAGCTGCCTCTTTTGGCTACAAAAATGACTGTGTTTGAGGCAAGAGCGTGGAATGCTTTTTCAGATGTTGAGCACAGAATTTCCTCTGAGGAACAGGAAAGCCGAGAACCACTAACATTGTACAGGAACTGCTAGACAGTCTTCATTCACATGGATGTAGAATGATTATAAAGTTGCATTACTTACATTCTCACCTAAGAAATTTCCGGATAACCTAGGCCATGTTAGTGATGAGCGGGTGAACGCTTCCATCAAGATCTAAGTTCATGGAAGGAGTTACCAGGGCAAGTGGGATATCAATATGAAGGCCGACTATTGTTGGAGCTTGATGAGGGATATTCCAGACCTATGCACAGTAGAATCGTCTACGAAAGAGAAAGTCACTACCATCGTAGGTATGTTTCCATTAACTAAACCCATTCCCTTCTATTACTTCTTGTTGGTTCCCATATTCATGTATTTTACTTCATAGTTGTAAACTTATAATGTTTTAACATATATAATCTATCTCGAACATGTATCATATTCATTTGCGATTTGTTTCTCTCCCTTCATATATTATATATATATATTATATATATATATATTATATATTAATACTATATATATATATTATATTATATATATAATTATATTTATATTAATATATATATATATATTATATAATATATAATATATTATATATATATATATTATAAATATTTATATATATATATATATATAATATATATATATATATATATTAATAATATATATTATATATAATATA
>JABUQX010073335.1:0-20000 GCA_015478945.1 Trachelipus rathkii
TATATATAAATATTATATATAATATATATATATATATATATCATAAATTAATATATATTATATATATATATATATAATATATATATATATATATTATATATATATTATATATATACATATATATATATATATTTAATATATACTATATATAATATATATATATATATATATATATATATATATATATATATAATATATATATATATATATATATATATATATATATATATATATATATATATAGTAGTGATGGGTGATCCGGGAACCTCCACCCTTTTCGATATGAAGGAATAGAGATATAGGTCTGAAACTTGGAATATAATGTATGTATGGGATAAGCTCGAATCCGTGTAAATTTCAAGTCTGTAGGATGTAATAGAGGGGGTCACCCCCGAGAGCGTAGCCGCTAGCCCGCGTTTATACCCTTTTGGCTTTCCAAACCCGAGATTGAGTTAAGCCTAACGAGAGTTAGGCTCAAGCGTGATGACGTAATCTCGTCGGAGACGAGATTACGTCAGCGCGCGAGCGCGCGCATGCGCATACACATACACATTATTATTATTATTACGTCGAAGATTCGATTTCCGAAGGAAATCGAATCTGAGTCGAAAAACGATCCCTGTCAAGGGATGTTTTTTACGCACTCCGACCTTCGGATTCGCCGAGGTTTCTCTTCGATCCGGTTCTGAGTCCGGATATATAGTCTACATGGGTTAGAGTTAACGTATCGCTTTTAAACTTGGTATATGTTTGTAGGTGATAAACTGATCCCACGCGAGTTTTGGTGACCGTAGGTCACCCCTAAGGGGGTGCTGCCCCCCTTAGCGCCAAGGTCAAATTCGTCCTGAAAATCCTGTTAGGCTTAACGTATCGGACTAAAATTTGGATGTGAGTTATATGATGACGCAATCTCGTCGGAGACGAGATTACGTCACTCTGCGTTCCCCCTCCATAATGGGGAGCGCTGCCCCACAAAAAAATTTAAAAATTGATTCATAGAGATTGAAACTTTGGAGAACGGCAGTGGAGGGTCAGAGTTCTGAGACGGAGATGAAGCGGATTCGGTTTCGGAGTCCAGGGACCCCACCGGAGGGGGGTCCCCCCTTTGAAAAAAAGAAGAAGAAATGCATGGAATGCAAAACAGAGGAAGGAGGAAGAAGAAGAAGAAAGGAAGAAGAAAGGAAGAAGGAGGAATGAGGAAGGAAGAAGAATGAAGAAGGAGGAGGAGACTGAGAAGGATTCAGAGTTGGTACCGGCACCGGTGCTGGAGCTGCTGCGGTGCTGAGTTAATAAATTCGTATATAAACAACAAGGTTGTGTTCTTTTATACATTCTTATTTTGATAGTAGATTTCGAAAATAATGGTTTCAGAAAAAATTAAGAAAAAAAAAAAAATAAATAAATAAATAAATAAATAAATAAATAAATAAATAAATAAATAAATAAATAAAATTTCTTACACTTTTTATGTTTATAACTTACAAATTTACGTTTTTACATACCCTAAAGCAGTAAATCACTAAATCAAACACCATCCATCTACCTTCCTGTCACCCTCCTGACCATCTGTGATCTATTGATCTATTGATTAAGGTCAAATTTTTACTAAAATTTTCATGTTTTACATATCCTAAAGAGTAAATCACTAAATCAAATCACTATCCAACCTCCCTCCTGACCATCTGTGATCTATTGATCTATTGATTAAGGTCAAATTTTTACTAAAATTGTAACGTTTTACATACCCTAAAGCAGTAAATCACTAAATCAAACCACTATCCAACCTCCCTCCTGACCATCTGTGATCTATTGATCTATTGATCTATTGATTAAGGTCAAAATTAATTTTTACTAAATTGTAACGTTTTACATACCCTAAAGCAGCTAAATCACTAAATCAAACCACTATCCAACCCCCATCCAGCCACCCTTCTGTGCCTAATTGAATCTATTTGATCTATGATCTATTGATTCAAGTCACATTTTGAGTATCCTTTTTGGGATAAAGATAACATAAAATCAAGTTCTTTATACCCTGATCAACGAATATATGCAACGTAAACAAGTTTTCACATAGTAATAAAGATTACTTAGCATCATCTAAACTAAGTAATATAATACACAATGACAAAAACTAACACATCTTAAACCAACGAATAACTGTAAACGTTAACAAAGTTCTACACTTAACAACAGTAAAGTAACTAACATAGCACACAAAGACGTATCCTATTCACACTTTATCAAGCATATCTCTAACATAACAATGTTAATTTTACATTAACATGGTAATATTTAACAAAAATTTATCACAACATTGGTTAACTATCATACTAATCAACGAATATACTCTAATATAATAAGGTTTCCACATCAATAAAGCTAACATTTCGGCGTACCATGAACTAAGAAAATAATGTACAAAGACAAACTAACAAAAATCTTACAATAATAAAATCGTTAACCATTAACAAAGTTCTCCACCACGAGCGAAGTATGCTAACATAATAAAGTTTCCATATTATAAAGCTAACATTAGCATTCAAACTGAACTAAGGAAAAATAATGCACAAGACAAACCGTATCACAACTTACACACAAATAACTGTTAAACATTAACCAAAAGTTCCACACTTAACAGCCAGTTAAAGCAAACTAACATGGTGTGGCAAAAGTACCTAAATCTCACTTTTCAAGCTTAACTCTAACATATTAACGTTAATCTTACACTAACACAGTAACATTTAGCTAAAATTTATCACAACATTGGTTAATTATCATACAGAGCAGCGAAAGTATGCTAACGTAACAAAGTTTCCACATTAATAAAGCTAACATAGCATCAACTGAACTTAAGAAAATAATGCAAAAGACAAACCCTTAACACAATTTAACACAAATAAACTGTTAACATTAACCAAAAGTTCCACACTTAACACCAGTAAAGCAAAACATGGTATGCAAAACGTAACCAACTTTTCTTACTTTTTCAAGCATATCTCTAACATATTATTACTATTTTTCTTACCACTGACACAGTAACATTTAACTAAAATTTCTCAAACATTGGTTAATTATCATACTAATCAACGAATATATACTCTAACATAATAAAGGTTCCACATCAATAAAGCTAACATGACGTAACATGAACTAAGAAATAATGTACAAAGACAAAACCTAACACAACTTACACACGAATAAACTGATAACATTACAAAGTTCCACTGAGTTCTTTATATACAAAACCACCGAATATTTGCTAACATAACAATGTGTTCACATTAATAAAGCTAACATGCATCATATGAACTAGGAAAAAATGTACCAACGACAAAACCTAACACAACTTACGCCCTAATTAAAACTGTTAACATTAACAAGTTCCACACTTAACACAGTAAAGTAACTTTACATAACAACAACGTAACCTATTCATACTTTTTCCAAGCAATATCTGTAACATATTAACGTTAATCTTAATTGACACAGTAACATTTTATCAAAAAATGTGTCATAACATACCTAACCATCATAATACCTAACGAGTAAATACGAATAAAGTAAAGTTTTTAGACTTATCTCTTTTTTAGACTCCGCCTCCTTTCAGAAAATACCAACTCTAAACATGAAAAATGATTTTACGCTTTAACTATTTGCATAAAGTGATGCAATACTTATTATATTTGACCCTCTGGCGGGAATACAAGCAATGTAGCAGTCGCCATTCGGTTTACGATTAAATATAAATGACACATTTTTTGATAAATGTTACTGTGTCAATGTAAGTTAACATTAATATTTTAGAGATATGCTTGGAAAAAGTATGAACAGGTTCGTTTTGTAATGTAAAAGTTGACTTTACTGTGTTAAGTGGAAACTTTTTAATGTTAACAGTTTATTAGGGGCGTAAGTTGTGATTAGCGTTGTGTTCGTTTGACATATTTCCTAGTTACATATGATGCTATGGTTAGCTTTATAATGTGAAAACATTGTTATGTAAGCAATATTCGGTGGTTAGTATATAAAGAACTCAGTGGAACTTTGTAATGTTATCAGTTTATTTGGGTGTTAGTTGTGTTAGGTTTGTCTTTATACATTATTTTTTCTTAGTTCATGTTACGTCATGTTAGCTTATTGATGTGGAAACCTTATTATTTTAAGAGTATATTCGTTGATTAGTATGATAATTAACCAATGTTGTGAGAAATTTAGTTAAATGTTTACTGTGTCGTGTAAGTATTAACGTTAATATGTTAGGATATGCTTGGAAAAAGAGATTAGGTTAGGTTTTGCATACCATGTTAGTTGCTTTACTGGTGTAAGTGTGGAACTTTGTAATGGTTAACAGTTTATTTGTGTTTAAGATGTTTCAGGTTTGTCTTTGTGTATTATATTCTTAGGTTTAGATGAGCTATGTTAGCCTTATTAATGTGGAAACTTTGTTACGTTTGCATACTTTCCCGCTCTGTATGATAATTAACCACTGTTGTGAGAAATTTTTAGATTAAAGTTACTGTGTTAGTGTAAGATTAACGTTAATATTTAGAGTTATGCTTGAAAAGTGTGAGATTAGGTTACGTTTTGCACACCATGTTAGTTGCTTTACTGAACTCATTTTTGTGACTTATGTTAATGTTAACAGTTTATTTGTGTGTGAGTTGTGTTAGGTTTGTTGTTGTGCATTATTTTCTTAGTTCAGTTGATGCTATGTTAGCTTTATTAATATGAAACCTTTATTTATGTTAGCAACTTTCGCTCGTGTGACTTTGTTAATGTAAACAGTTTATTCATGGTATGTAAGTTGTGTTAGGTTTTGTTCTTTGTACATTATTTTCTGTAGTTCATGGTACAACCATGTTAGCTTTTATTGATGGTGGAAACCTTATTATATAGAGTATATTGTTGATTAGTATGATAGTTAACCAATGTGTGATAAATTTTTGTTAAATAATTACCATGTTAATGTAAAATTAACATTGTTAGTTAGAGATATGCTTGATAAAGTGTGAATAGATTACGTCTTGTATGCTATGTAGTTACTTTACTGTTTGTTAAGTGTAGAACTTTGTTAACGTTTACAGTTTATTCCTGTTTAAGATGTGGTAAGTTTTTGTCATTGTGTATTATATTCTTAGTTTAGATGATGCTATGTAAGCTTTATAATGTGAAAAACCTTTGTTACGTTGACATATATTGATTGATCTTTGTATAAAGAAACTTATTTTTCTGTTATGTTTATCCAAAATGAGTACTCAAAAATGTGACTTGAATCAATAGATCAATAGATCAATAGATCTCAAAAAAAAAGGATTGGCCAGGAAGGTCAGGAGGGAGGTTGGTTAGTGGTTTGATTTAGTGATTTACTGCTTTAGGGTATGTTAAAACGTATACATTTTTAGTAAAAAATTTGACCTTAAACAATAGATCAATAGATCAATAGATCACAGATGGCCAGAAGGGAGATGATGGTGGTTGGATAGGTGGTTTATTTATGTTGATTTACTGCTTAAGGGTATGTAAAACGTTAATTTTAGTAAAAATTTTGACCTTAATCAATAGATCAATATATCACAGATGGTCAGGAGGGAGTTTGGATAGTGATTTGATTTTAGTGATTTACTGCTTTTAGGGTATGTAAAAACATGAAAATTTTAGAAAAATTGAACAATAGATCCAATAGATCAATAGATCACAGATGTCAGGGGTTGACAGGAAGGAGGATGGATGGTGGTTTGATTTACTGATTTACTGCTTTAGGGTATGTAAAAACGTAAATTTGTAAGTTATAAACATAAAAAGAATAAGAAATTTTATTTATTTATTTATTTATTTATTTATTTATTTATTTTTTTATTATTATTTTATTTTTTTTCTTGATGGTTCTGAAACCATATTTTCGAAATCTACAGATCCAAAATAACATATATTAAAGGACACCAAACCTTGTGTTTACGAATGTTTATAACTCAGCACCGCAGCACGCTCCAGCACCGGTCCGTACTGACCCCCTTTTTTTTTTTTTTCTGAAATTTCCCCTTTTTCCTCTCAGTCTCCTACTCCTCCTTCCTTATTCTTCCTTCCTCATTCCTCCTTCTTCCTTCTTCTTCCTTTCTTCTTCTTCTTCTTCCTCTGTTTTGCATTCCACGCATTTCTTCTTCTATTTTCAAAGGGGGACCCCCCTCCGTGGGGTCCCTGGACTCCGAAACCGAATCCGCTTATCTCCGTCTCGACTCTGACTCCTCTGCCGTTTCTCCAAGTTTGCAATCTTCTACGTATCATTTTTTAATTTTTTGTGGGGCAGTGCTCCCCATTTGGGAGGGGGGAACGCAGAGTGAACGGTAATCTCGTCTCCGGACGGAGATTGCGTCATCATATAACTCACATCCAATAATTTAGTCCGATTTACGTTAAGCCTACAGGATTTTCAGGGACGAATTTGGACCTTGGCGCTTAAGGGGGCAGCACCCCTTAGGGGTGGACCTAACGGTCACCAAAAAACTCGCGTGGGGATCAGTTTATCCACCTTACCATAGAACATATACCAAAGTTTGAAAGCGATACGTTAACTCTAACCCATGTAGATATATATATCGAACTCAGAACCGGATGCGAAGAAGAAACCTCGGCGGATCCAAAGTCGGAGTGCGTAAAAAAACTCCCTTACAGGGATCGTTTTCGACTCAGATTCGATTTCCTTCGAAAATCGAATCTTCGACGTAATAATAATAATAATGTGTATGTATATGCGCACACGCGCGCGCTCACGCGCTGACGTAATTCGTCTCCGACGAGATTACTGTCTTCACGCTTGAGGGCCTAACTCGCGTTAGGGCCTTAACTCAATCTCGGGTTTGGAAAACCAAAAGGATAAACGAGGGCGTAGCGGCTACGCTCTCGGGGTGACCCCCTCTATATACATCCTACCGGACTTGAAATTTACACGGTCGAGCTTATCCCATACATTATTATATTCCACAGTTTCAGACCTCTATAAACTCTATTCCATTCATATCGAAAGGGTGGAGGATCCCCAAAAGCACCCATTCCACTACATATATATTATAATATAATATATAAATATATATATATATATATATATATATATATATATATATATATATATTAATATATATATATATATATAAATATATATATATAATATATTATATATATATTATATATAATGCTATATAGTTATATATATATATTATATTATATTAAATATATTATATATAATTATATAATAATATAATATATATATATTATATATATATATTTAATATATTATATAATATAATATATATATATATAAATAGTATATTATATATATATATATATATATATTAATATATATATATATATATTTTACATGTTGTCACCACCACTCACGGGTAGAGCCCTTATTCAAGGAGGGGGTGTTGCACGCCTCACAAATCAACAACTAAAGCAAATTACGCAAGATGAGCACAGACGGCAGCTTTGAAGTGGGGGAGATAAAATTCAGCGGAAACACAGAAGATGGAATAGAATTCCACAGAACAGATGTGGCAGGGCAAAGAAGGAAGCACCGCAGCGAACTAGCCTTGGAGTTATCATCTTACGATCAATCACAAACTCCATGTCAACTACAGCACCCTCTAGTGATACGAGGGCTACGTAAAGGTGGAGGTACACGAGTGATAAAGCTCCCTCGAGCACCCACTGGCCGCTGCGCGGATACTATAGCAAAAAGATTAAAAGCACCAACATCGCCTGCCACAAGATTAGAGGGTCAAGTGAACTGGAAAGTACAGGGACAGTTTATAAGCCTTTTGGCCTTTGGCTCGACCCTATCCAAAAGTCGGGTGAAACCAAAGCCCCCCCAGATATGAGAGCAGTACTCCATACATGGGCGGATGAGGCCTTTTTTAGCTGGAGCAACTGGGAAGAGGAAAAAAAAGTCACGCAGTCTAAACAGAAACTCCCAGTTTCTTTGAGGCCGCCTAGGCAACCTTGTGATGTGAGGTTTCCAGGACATTTTTTTTGTTTTATGTGTAAGGCAAGGATGTTTATATTTCAACAGGAGAGACGAGAGAGGAACCGTCGAAAGAGATAGGAAAAGTTAGAAGGTGCTTCAGAGAGCGGAGATTTGTGAAGTTGTGAGTTTTTAAGAATTGAATGTTCAATGGTTCAGACGACCCCACCCCGAAATTCTATCAGATCACCGAGAATAGAATCGGAAAGATTTAAGCTCGAGAGGCAATTCTAGAAGTAAAAGGAGGGAGCAGAATTTGAAATGAGTTGAAGAAAAAAGGGTCGAGTCATCGGCATAAGTGGATAGAGTTAGATGGGCAGGTGAGAAGATCATTAATTGAAAAGCAGGAATAAAGTGGAGATAAGACAGAAACCCTGAGGAACACCACTTTTGACAGAAAAGGAAGAAGAAGTCGCCCCTTCAACAAACAGCCGATGTTGAGCGATTTGAAAGAAAATAGACATAAGAGTAAGCAAGAGAAAGGAGGAAACCCAAAGGAGGGGAAGCTTGGAAGAGCAGGACGCGCTCCATACCCGGTCAAATGCTTTTGGATATGTCAAGCGCACCACGCAAGTCTCCCCGTAGATCCTAAGAGCGGAAAACCAAAAATCAGTAAGATAGGAAAGTATTTCGCCAAGACGTCGAGCGCCGAAAGCCGTATGTATATATATAATATGATATATATATATATATATATATATATTATAATATATTTTGATTTATCTATATATATATATAGTATTAAGTACTAATATAAATTGTTACTATTATATAATATATATATATATTATATATATATTATTTATTCATCTCCCAGTAGGGTTTCCCTCTGTCAGTTGGTCCAGCGTCTTCTCCTTATGGCCCGAAACTCTTGATCCTACAGAGCACTCCAGTGAACTATTTCCGGCACAACCGGTGTCCGCCGACGTGGGCCAGTCATTGTAATTAGAGCACTTCTCAGGTAGGGTTTCGCATCTTCCAGGTTGAATCTAGAGTCTGGTACATATCATCTCGTATTATAATCGAAGAGCGTCATATCTTAAAGATATTTGTGCGTTTTCGTCCAGAGCTCTCCGAGAGGACCTCTGGATGTTATTCAGTAAGGAATGGCGGTGTATGATTCGGTCCTTGAGAGTGTCATGTTGTAACCACCGGAAACAGAATAACTAAGTGTATAGCTAGAGTAATACTGACGCTATAAGTCGTAAGAAAATAGTGCGAAGACTTCTAACATTAAAACATTTATCTAACTTACGTAATAAGTACAGTTTTAAGTCTCCAGTACTTATCCTAGTGTCTCATCATTATCTCGCGTGCCGTCTGGTGGATATATAAGTGTAGATCATATCTACTCGACCTGCTACACCCCTCTATCTCCGGGGTTACCCCGAAATGTGGTCATTCACGCATCTCTCAGGGGTAATCTCCCTGTAGTGAGGCTATATGTCTCGCTTACAATATATGAATGCCATGATTTAATCATACATAACTTCTCTGGGTTGATCTCTCATTAATAGGACTTGTTCTATACGGTCATATTCGTTGGTGGAATTGGATAATATTTTATTGGGTAGGTTGTGTTCGTTTAAAAAGTGTTTCTTTCACTAAGTGCGCCGTAATCTATGATCGCTTAGACACCTTGTATGGCGTTTCCTTAATATAAATAGATACGCTTGGTAGTTCTGGGTATACCTATAGACTGATTACCATATAGCTCGAGGTTGGATATCTTTGACTGATAGACATTATCAATAGGTAATGTCGGAAAGAGTCAACAATCAGATATTGTCATCACAGATGTTTATTTTGTTTTTTAAAAAAAGAATATAATGAGTGTAATGTCGTTCCAAAAAGATTATACAATGGGTAATCAAGATCCCTGGGTGTGGGTTTTCAATCTTATATAAAAGAAACCCCGATGGTTCTGATTTTTTTTACGTGTATTAATCAATCTGTATACCACAGTAACAGGCGTATTTTTATGAGTACAGAGAACTACTCTGTATATGTCATCACGCTGCAGAATGGGTTAAGGTGTACTCTAACTCTACCGAAGTTTTAGTAGACTCACCGAAAACGATTATTGCCAGAAGAGGATGTCATAAAGTCAGTCATCTTACTATCTCTTTTTCTAAGGCTATAATTTCACACCGAATGGAGGTTCGAGTATGGAAGATGTGTAATGACACAGGCTTATTTAAACCTACAGCTCGTAGAATCTATATTTCTGGATTAAAACAGATAAAATATCTATCGGAGGTTTGTAGGAGGGTTAATACATCGCAAACTTAAGATATATAGGATCTCGGAAATGCATCTGTCCTGTGATTATTTGCAATGTGTGATTTTTATCTGTTCATACATACACTGTGTGTAATCAGGGATATTACGCATTCAAGGATCAAACGCTGGTGATGATTCGATGCTAGAATATATTACTCCACGCTGTGATAGATCGACTTCTGTTAAATTCTACTGTAGTAGATCTGTGGTATCTCAACCTTTGTATGAATTAACTCGTCGTATATCTATACCTCTCAGACAAACAATGGTCCGATTATTCAGTTGTTCATCCTCGCAATCAGTCGGTGTGCTTTGTGATCTGTGTATTATTCTGAATGTATAGTAGTACAAATTTTTAGTGGTACTGTTATATCGTGAACTTTAATCATGACTCGTTCATTTCCATAATGGTATCGATGGAAGTGAAAAAATATCTTACGATATGAGAGTATATACAATAACAGAGAGATATTAGATTGGTTTTCAGTGTAAGTAGATTTAGCATGCGTGTGTCCTGGCATTATAGATTCTATGTAAAGAGTCTAGAAAAACGTGGTCAGATTCTTTAATGTTATGATGCTATACTCACCTGCTTGAATCAACCAAATCATTTTCGTTGATTTATAGTAGCTTAATATCTAGAGATATTTTTCACTTCATCGAGTATCTTACCATTTATGGGAATACATATGTTAAAAGTTCACGTTCAGACACTAAAATTTGTTTCAGATACTAAAATTTGTTTACTAGATAGATCAGTTAGGTAAGCACTTTCGGACATTGTTTCTAGTATGATCGCGACGTAGGAGTCCGTTGGAAGAGTGCTATGTATTTGCGTATTCATGTAAGATTAAAAAGATTCTCAAACGGACCAGTATTAGTAAACGTTTGTATGCTCTATTCGCTGGAGGCCTGCTATCATGACTTCAGCATAACTCAGCGTTTTCTTTGAATTGCGCTACTTATTGGCCCGATAGAGGCAAGGTTTATGAACAATAATACACGACACTCAGTTCGTAGATTGGTCGACACGTAGTCCAGGTAGTTTAAGATATAGAACCTGTCTACTGAACATTACGAATCATACTTCCGATATCATCCTTGCTTCTTAGTTTGCTTTATTACCCAGTTCTGAGCTTACAAGACCTTCCGGTGATATGTATTAATATTATATTTCTCGTTTAGTGTACGATGTCCAGTGTATGGTTTCATGACTAGGACATCTGGTGTACGAGCCTGTTGTAGGTTTAAAATTTAAGCCTGTGTCAACATATGGCAACCTACATCTCCATACTCGAACCTCCATATCGGTGTGAAATTATATGAACTACAGACTTATGATAACAAAGAATGATTACTAATGAAAATACCCGTGCACTGCTTAGCGATCGTATGCTGTCTCTTCCATGTACACGCTCCTGATTATTCTGGCAAATAATCAGTTTTCGGTTGAGTCTTGAGTGGATTAAGCCACCTCGGTCCGGTTCTTAACTAATCAAGACATAATAAAGTGTGACTCAACCTTAACCCATTCTGCCAGGTTGATGACAATATACAGAGTAGTTCATCTGTACTCATAAAAATACGCCTGTTACTGTGGTATACAGATTGATTAATACACGTGAAAAAATCAGAACCATCGGGGTTTCTTTTATATAAGATTGAAACCCCACACCCAGGGATCTTGATTACCCCTTGTATAATGTTTTGTATAGAGGTATATCTGTTAAGACGCAAACATATTTGCGCACTTAGATGAAAAATAGAACACTTTTTAACGGAGCACAACCTCCTAATGCTTTCAAGTCCACAACGAATTAGACCCGTTAAAAACAAGCCTTATGAAGATTTTCAACCCAGAGAGATGTATGTATAATTTTTAAGCGATGAGTCCTCACTACAGGAGATTACCTGTGATGAGATGCAGTGAAGACCATTTCGGATAAACCTATGATACCTACGGCGTTCGTATCGAACCTGCAAACCGCACAGCGCGCGATCAAAAGCTGCGATGTGGATTAGATTTCGCTGTGTGAGGCGCGGTCGGTACCGAAGGGGGTGTAAGCAGGATACATAAGGCACAGCGTTTGTTAATGAAAAACTGTTTATTCGTAAGTTAGAATGTTATGTTAGGAGAGTTCTTGCTATTTTCTTCGACTTGCGTCATATTCTTCTACTACTTTTCTGTCCCGGTGTATGCTACAAAGCAAGATCATCTGGAGAGCTCTGGGAGAACAAGTTTTGAGGCCTAATGGAAGAAGATGCTAGTTCTACTGAAAGTGCGAAAACCCTACCTGAGAATATTAACCAGAGGACTGGCATCGGAAGAAACCTTTGCGCCGAGAAATAGTTTTCTGGAGTGCTCTAGGATCAAGAGTTTCGGGGCCAAAAGGAAGAAAATGCTGGTCCAACTGACAGGGGAAAACCCACCTGGGAGAATGATAATACATCACCTATATATACATATATATTTTATATATATATATATATATAAGGTATATATATAATATATATATATATATATATATATATATATATATATATATATAATATATATACTACGGCACGCTTTCGGCGCTCGAGGTCTACGGCGATATACTTTTCCTATCTTACTGATTTATGGTTTTCCGTCTTAGGAACTACGGGGGAGACTTGCGGTGGTGGCGCTTGGACATATCCAAAGCTTTTTGACCGGTAAGGCACGCGTCATCTGCTCTCCCAAGCTCCCCTCCTTGGGTTTCCTCCTTCTCTTTGTTTGCTTATGTCTAATCGCTCAATATCGGCTGTTGTTGATAGAGCGAATTCTTCTTCCTTTTCTGTCAATAGTGGTGTTCCTCCAGGGTTCTGTCTTATCTCCTACTTTACTTCCTGCTTTTCATTAATGAGCTTTTTAATAACTGAACTAATATACTAACCTCAATCTCCCTAAATCGATGACTTGACACCTTAATTCTTCTCATTTCAAATCTGCTTTTTCTTTTTCTTCTAGAATTTGCTCTCGTGCTTAATTTTCTTTCCGATTCTGGATTCTCTGCAAGATCTGATAGATTTTTATTTCCGGGTGGGGTCGTCCTGAACCCTGTGAAATTCAATTCTTTAAAAACTCAACTTCTACAAATCCCCCTCTAAGACACCTTCTAACTTTCCTCTCTTTCGACGGTTCTCTTCCCGTCCCTTCTTTCCTGTTGACAAATATAAACATCCTTGGCCTTACATAAACAAAAAAATGTCTTGGAAACTCACATCACAACGGTTCTAGGGCGCCTCAAAGAAACTGGGAGTTCTGTTTAGACTGCGTGACTTTTTTTCCTCTTCCCAGTTGCTCCAGCTATACAAGGGCCTCATCCGCCCATGTATGGAGTACTGCTCTCATATCTGGGGGGCTCTGGTTTCACCGGCTATTGGATAGGGTCGAGTCAAAGGCCAAAAGGCTTATAAAAAACTGTCTCTGGTACCTACGTGCCAGTTCAGCTTGACCCTCTATCTTTTGGCGCGATGTTGGTGGCTTTATATCTTTTTTCTATAGGTACCGCAGCGGCAAGGTGCTCGAGGGAACCTTATCACTCGTGTACCTCCACCTTTACGTCGCCCTCGATCACTAGGGGTGCGCTGTGTCTGCACATGAGTTTTGTGGTGATGTAGGTAAACATCCAGGCTAGTTCGCTGGCGGTGCCTTCCCTCTTCCTGCCACATTGTTCTGTGGAATTCTCTGCATCTTCTGTGTTTCCTGCTGGATTTAATCTCCCTCACTTTAAACAGCTGCGTTCCTGGGGGGGGGGTTTTGGCCCCCCCCCCCCCCCCCCCCCTTTTCTCTCTCTTTCTTCTGCGTAATTTGCTTTAGTTGTTGATTTGTGAGGAGTGCAACACCCCTCCCTGGAATGAGGTCTCGCCCGGGGGTTTTGGTGAAACCGTATATATATATATATAATCATATATATATAATATATTATATATATATATTATATATATAATAATATATATATATAGTATATATATATATTATATATAATATATATATATATATATATATATATAAAAATAAATATATATATATATATATATATATATAATATATACTATATATAATACATTATATATATATATATATATATATATATATAAATATTAAATATATATATATATATATAATAATATATTATATATAATATATATTATATATGATATATATATATATATAATATATATATAATATATATATAGTAGTGATGGTACTTTTTTGGGATCCTCCACCCTTTTTCGATATGAAGGAATAGAGTTATAGGTTGAAAACCTTGGAATATAATGTAAATGTATGGGAAATAGCCCGTCGAATCCGTGGTAAATTTCAAGTCTGTAGGATGTATATAAGGGAGGGGGGTCACCCCCCGAGAGCGTAGCCGCTAACCGCCCCTCGTGTTATACCCTTTTGGTTTTCCAAACCCGAGATTGAGTTAAGCCTAACGAGAGTTAGGCTCGAGCGTGATGACGTAATCTCGTCGGAGACGAGATTACGTCAGCGCGCGAGCGCGCGCATGCGCATACACATACACATATTATTATTATTACGTCGATCGAAAATTCGATTTCCGAAGGAAATCGGATTCTGAGTCGAAAAAACGATCCCTGTTAAGGGATCGTTTTTTTTACGCACTCCGACTTCGGATTCGCCACGGTTTCTTCTTCGCATCCGGTTTCTGAAGTCCGATATATATCTACATGGGTTTAGAGTTAACCGTATCCTTTTCCAAAACTTGCGTTACTGTTCTATGTAGGTGGATAAACTGATCCCACGCAGTTTTGGTGACGCGTAGGTCACCCTAAGGGGGTGCTGCCTCCCTTAGCGCCAAGGTCAAATTCGTCCTGAAATCCTGTTAGGCTTAACGTATCGGACTAAAATTTGGATGTGAGCTATATGATGACGTAATCTCGTCGGAGACGAGATTACGTACCACCCCGGCGTCCCCCTCCATAATGGGGGAACGCGCCCCACAAAAAAATTAAAAATGATCGTAGAAGATTGAAACTTTGGAGAAAGGCGGAGGAAAGTTCAGACGTCGGAGAACGGAGATGGAAGCGGGATTCGGTTTCGGAGTCCCAGGGACCCCACCGGAGGGGGGTCCCCTTTGAAAAGACGAGAGAAATGCATGAATGCAAACAGAGGAAGGAGGAAAGAAGAAGAAGAAAAGGAAGAAGAAGGAAGAAGGAGAATGAGGAAGGAAGAAGAATGAAGAAGAGAGGAGACTGAGAGGATTCCAGAGTCAGTACCCGGACCGGGTGCTGGACGCTGCTGCGGTGCTGAGTTAATAAACATTCGTATAAAACAACAGTTGGTGTCTTTTATATGTTATTGGCTGGTAGTTTAGTGCATACATAAGGTTGGTGTCTTTATATATGTTATTGGATCTGTAGATTTCGAAAATGAGGATTGTAATCAGAACCATTAAGAAAAAAATAAAAATAAATAATAAATAAATAATAAATATAAATAATAAATAAATAAAATAATAAAATTTTCTTACACTTTTTATGTTTATTAACTTACAATTTACGTTTTTAACCATGACCCTAAAGCAGTAATTCCACTAATCAAACACCAATCCATCTACCTTCCTGTCACCCTCCTGACCATCGTGATCTATTGAATCTATTGATTAAGGTCAAATTTTTCTAAAATTTTCATGTTTTACATACCGCTAAAGCAGTAAACTCACTAAATCATCACTATCACCTTCCAATCCTGACCATCTGTGATCTATTCATCTATTAATTAAGGTCAATATTTTTACTGAAAATTGGTAACGTTTTACATAACCGCTTAAGCAGTAAATCAACTAAATCAGAACCACTAATCCAACCACCATCCATCCTCCTTCCTGGCCATCTGTGATCTTATTGAATCTATTGATCTATTTGATTAGGGTCAAATTTTTACTAAAATTGTAACGTTTTACATACCTAAAGCAGTAAAATCACTAAATCAAACCACTTTCCAACCTCCCTCCTGACCACGCTTCCTGGCCATACCTTGACATTGATCTATTATCTATTGATTCAAGTCACATTTTGAATATCATTTTGGATAAAAATAACATAAAATCAAGTTCTTTATAAAAAGATCAATCAATATATGTCAACGTAAACAAAGCTTTTCACATTACATGAAAGATTACTTCTTAGCAATCATTCTAAACTAAGAATATAATACACATGACAAACCTGACACCATCTTTAACAGGAATAAAAACTGTAAAACGTTAACAAGTTCTAACACTTACAACAGTAAAAAGTAACTACATAGCACACAAAAAGTATCCTATTCACACTTATAGCATATCTCTAACATACACAAATGTTAATTTTTACATTAACATGGTAATATTTAACAAAATTTTATCACAACATTGGTTAATAATCATACTGATCAACGAAATATACTCTAATATAATAAGGTTTCCACATCAATAAAGCTAACATGAGCTAAAATGAACTAAGAAAATAATGTACACAAGACAAACCTAACACAACATTACACATGAATAAACTGTTAACATTAACAAAAGTTCCACACGACGCGAAAGTATGCTAACATAATAAAGTTTCCATATTAATAAAGCTAACATAACATAAACTGAACTAAGAAAATAATGCACAAAGACAAACCCATCACAACTTACACAACAAAATAAACTGTAACATTAACAAAGTTCCACACTTAACACCCATAAAGTAACTAACATGGTGTGCAAAACGTAACCTAATCTCACTTTTTCAAGCATAACTCTAAAATATTTAACGTTAATCTTAACACTAACACAGTAACATGTTAAACTAAAAATTTCCTCACAAACAAGTGGTTAATTATCAAACAAGCAGCGAAAGTATGCCTAAACGTAAAAAGTTTCCACATTAATAAAGATTACTTAGCAATCATCTAACTAAGAATATATACCAAAGACAACGCTTCAACATCTTAAACACCAAATAAACTGTTTAACATTAACAAAGTTCCACACTTAACACCGTAAAGCAACTAACATGGTATGCAACGTAAACCTATTCTTACTTTTCAAACATATCTTCTAACATAAATTAACGTTAATCTTACCTGACAGCGTAACATTTAACTAAAATTTTCTCACAACATTGGTTAATTATCATACTAATCAGAAGAATATAAACTCTAAAATAATAAGTTTTCCACTCAATAAAGCTAACAATGGACGTACATGAACTAGAAAAATAATGTACAAAGACAAACCTAACACAACTTAACACACGAATAAACTGATAAACATTAACCAAAGTTCCACTGAGTTCTTTATATAACTAACCACCCCGAATATTGCTACATAACAATGTTTCAAACATTAATAAAGCTAACAATAAGGCATCATATGAACTAGGAAAATAATGTACAACCACAAACCTAACACAACTTACGCCCTAATAAACTGTTTAACATTAAAACAAGTTCCTCACTTATATCAAACGTTCAAGTTAAATGAAAACATACAAAACGTAACCTGTTTATACTTTTTTCCAAGCATATCTCCTATATTAACGTTAATCTTACATTGACAAAGTAACATTATTCCCAACAATGTGTCATTTATATTTAATCGTAAACCGAATGGCGACTACTACATTGCTTGTATTCCTGACAGAGGGTCAAATATAATAAGTATTGCATCACTTTATGCAAATGGTTAAAGCGTAAAATCATTTTTCATGTTTAGAGTTGGTATTTTCTGAAAGGGGGGCCGGAGTCTAAAAAGAGATAAGTCTAAAAACTTTACTTTATTCGTATTTACTCGTTAGGGTATTATGATGGTTTAGGTATGGTTATGACACATTTTTTGATAATGTTACTGTGTCAATGTAAGATTAACGTTAATATGTTGAGATATGCTTGGAAAAAGTATGAACAGGTTACGTTTTTTGCAATGTAAGTTACTTTACTGGTGTTAAAGTGAGAAAGCTTGTTAATGTTAACAGTTATTAGTGCGTTAAGTCGTGTTAGGTTTGTCGTTGTACACTTATTTTCCTAGTTCATATGAAGCTATGTTAGCTTATTAATGTGAAAACAATTGTTATGTTAGCATAATATTCGAGTGGTTAGTATATAAGAAACTCAGTGGACTTTGTTAATGTTATCAGTTTATTCGTGTGTAAGTTGTGTTAGGTTTGTCTTTGTACATTATTTTCTTAGTTCATGTTACGTCATGTTAGCTTTATTGAAGGGAAACCTTATTTTAATTTTTATTGAAATTTGTTGATCAGTAGGATAATTAACCAATGTTGTGAGAAATTTTAGTTAAGTGTTACTGTGTCAGTGTAAGATTAACGTTAATATGTTTGAGATATGCTTGAAAAACGTAAGAAAAGGTTACAGTTTGCATACCATGTTAGTTGCTTTACTGGTCGTTAAGTGTGGAACTTTGTTAATGTTACAGTTTATTTGTTGTTTAAAGATGTGTAGGTTTGTCTTTGTGTATTTATATTCTTAGTTTAGATGATGCTAAGTAATCTTTATTAATGTGTAAACTTTGTTACGTTAGCATACTTTCGCTGCTCTTTATGATAATTAAAATGTTGTGAGAAAATTTAGTTAAATGTTACTGTGTTAGTGTAAGATTAACGTTGAATATGCTTAGATTATGCTTGAAAAAGTGAGATTAGGTTACGTTTTGCATACCATGTTAGTTGCTTTACTGGTATTAAGTGTGGAACTTTGTTAATGTTAACAGTTAATTCGTGTGTGTAAGTTGTGATAGGTTTGTCTTTGTGATTATTTTCTTAGTTCAGTTGAAGCTATGTTAGCTTTATTAATATGGAAACTTTATTAATGTTAGCAGTTTATTCCTAGTGTGGAACTTTGTTATGTTAACAGTTTATTCATGTGTAAGTTGTGTTAGGCTAGCGTTGTACAATATTTTCTTAGTTCATGTTACACCAAGGTTAGCTTCATTGACTGTAGGAAACCTATTATATTAGAGTATAATTCTTATTAGTAATGATAGTTAACCAAACTGTTGTGATAAATTTTTGTTAAATATTACCAATGTTAATGTAAAAATTAACATTGTTATGTTTTAGAGATATGCTTGAATAAAGTGTGAAAGGATACTTCTTTGTGTGCTATGTTTAGTTTACTTTAACTGTTGTTTAAGTGTAGAACTTTGTTAACGTTTACAGTTTATTCCTGTTTAAGATGTGTCAGGTTTGTCATTGTGTATTATATTCTTAGTTTAGATGATGCTAAGTAATCTTTATTAATGTGAAAAATATCCCTCGTTTACATAGATTGATTGATCTTTCATGCAGCATCGATTTTATGGTATGTTTATCCAGCTCATCAATAAAAAAAATGGGTGAGTGATGCAATAGATCAATAGATCAATAGCAATCCAAGGATGGCCAGGAAGGTGGATGGATGGTGGTTGGAAAGTGGTTGGACTTGGTGATTTACTGCTTTTCGGGTATGTTAAAACGTTACAATTTTCCCTCGCAATTTGACTAGAGCCATAGATCAATAGATCAATAAGATCACCAGATGGCCATGGGGGGGGGGAGGGGGGGGGGAAGGAGGATGATGGTGGTTGGATATGGTTTGATTTAGTGGATTTACTGCTTAAGGGTATGTAAAACGTTACAATTTAGTAAAAATTGACCTTAATCAATAGATCAATAGATCACAGAT